>VXAD01004811.1:278540-474991 GCA_013399195.1 Dicrurus megarhynchus
CGCCGCCCGCGCATGCGCGCAGAGATCCCCCCGACCCGCCTGCTCCCGGTGCCGCGCGCGGGCTGCGCACGCGCCGCCCCAGCGCCGTCCCCCCGCCCCTCACCGGCGCTGAGGGCGGGGCGTGCTCCCGCTCGCTCCCTCAGAGGATCAATGAGGTTGGAAAAGACCACCGGGATCAGCGAATCCACCCTGTGGCAAACACCACCGTGTCAACCAGACCAAGGTACTCGGTGCCACGTCCGGTGTTTCCGTAAACACCTGCAGGGACGGTGACTCCGCCGCCTCCCTGGGCAGCCCGTTCCAATGTCTAATTACAGAATCCTAGAATTTTTAGGGTTGGAAGGGACCTCTGGACGTCATCCAGTCCAAGCCCCCTGCCCAGGCAGGGTCAGTGGAGCAGGTGACACAGGAACGCGTCCAGGCGGGTTTGGAATGTCTCCAAAGAGGGAGACTCCGTGCCCTCCCTGGGCAGCTCTTCCCGTGCTCTGCCACCCTCACTGCAAAGTTCATTTACATTTACATCTTCACCCTTTCTGTGAAGAAATTCCTCCTGCTGTCCAACCTAAACCTCCCCTGGCGCAGCTTAGGACCATTCCCTCTTGTCCTGTCCCTCGTTCCGTGGGAGCAGAGCCGACCCCCACCTGGCTGCACCCTCCTGTCAGGGAGTTGTGCAGAGCCACAAGGTCTCTCCTCAGCCTCCTTTTCTCCAGGCTGAGCTCTCCGTGAGGCGCCGCTCCCTAAAGAGCAAAAAGACAACGGGGGCAAGGAAAGGAACTGGCCCCAAAATAAAAACTTACATTGCTAAGAGCTCCGTTCTGAAGGGACGCAGTGCAATGACTCTTACGATTTTTTTTCTCTGCTCCCACAGTCGTTAGGGAATAATCAGCTTATGAGGGGAAAACAAGGTCTTCAAGGTGTTTGCACCATTTCTGGAGTGAAAGCCCTCAGAAAACCACAAGGTTTTGCAAGAGTTGCTCTGCAGTCGCCAGAGTTGGCAGTGCTATTGTCGTGGGGACAGGAGTCGGCATCACCACCTTCCCATCTGCAGCCCCAGCCAGGCAGGCTCCGGCCCCAGTGAGTTATTGCAATAATTAATAGCTACCATTTATACGTATTCTGAATGCTTTGAGAGCAATGCCTAATCTCATTAAATTGTGAATTGACTTATTTTCATCCTGTCGTGGAGTTAAGACAGTCAGTGCTTCCTTCACATCCATGGGAGATGGAGTCGGTGATTTGTTCCTATACTGGAACTGCTGCCATTGGATCTATGGCCACCTGCTATGGGTTTTAATGAAATATAGAGCCACCTGCTATGCAGAGTGCCTGATTTTTAATGGACTTGCAGACTGGTGAGAATATAGGTACCATGATCCAGATTAAACAATTCCAGCAGGCTGGAAAGAGGGTACCAGCTTTTAAATCCGTGACAGGGAAATAAGGCAGGAAGGATTTGTGAAACTACAGGCACAAGTTTGACAATAAGCAAAGAAAAGCATTACTTTTAGGTACAGTGCCATTCCCCCAATTTTAATAAAGCTTTGTGCCTAGAAAGAGAACACAGTTTCCTCTTGGTTTTTTTGTTTTTTTTACCACAGTAATCTGGCACAGTATCAAATTCATTCTGAACCAGAATAAATGAAAGGAAAATAAAATGCCAAATGCCATCCTGCTGCAAGGTTTTCAACAGGTGAGTCAGTGGATGGAAAGAATGTTTCACCAGATTTGTAAACACAACAACTCGTAACATAGAAATAAGAAAATATTACAGAATCATAGAATCATTAAGGTTGGAAAAGAGCTCTAAAATCATCGAGGAATAAGAGAAAAGAAAAAGTAGTAAAAACACCTCAGAAGGGGAAAGAGTGGGATTTTTTTTTGTAAGCTATTCTTCACTAAAGCAGGAGAAAAACTACTTTATCTTGTAAAACAATCTTCTTGGCATTAGGGGTGTATATATGGGTTAGGTGACAAAGTTTCAAAGACATTTTATAATCCTCTCATTAAATGCTACCAGAAAAACTGCCTCATGGGCTGTGAGGAAAAAAGCAATGTCACGGACCAAAAACTAACAGAGATTGAATGTATAGTCATTCATAATCATGGTGAAAATCCAAAAGAGTAAGGTAGCTTTAATTTAGTTGTAAATACCCTTAAAATAATCTAGAAAAAAGGTAGTACAGAAGGAGACAACATTTGTGGGAGACACAACATTACTCCCAGTTGTGGGGCAGATTGTAAAGATACTTGGAGTGACCCAGCTGTGTAGGAAGAAAATATAGTGACGTTCAATATTGATAAACAGTCATCAGTACAATGCAGTGGATACTGGAGGAAAGAATTCTGTGTAGGCACTGCAGAGGGATCTAAACCAAAGGAAATAGTTTAAGAAATGCTCAGGCATCCTAGGCAGTGCTTCAGTAGAAATCTCTCCTCAGTTTATGAACATGGTCATGCACAGAATGTATTGAGAGATAAAATGGGAAAACAAGAAAATGTTGTCTGTCTTGCCATCATTTAATATAAAAAAGTTTTACAGAATGAGCAGGGAGGAGAATGTATGTTAGACTGTGAAATGGAAATGCCCAGTTCCACTCGTTTTACACCAGAGCCTCATGTTTAGCTGCTTTTCACCTATGATTCCAGAATCTTTTCCAAGAAACCACCTTCCAATACTCAATTGCCAACTCTATACACATAGCTGATGTTCCTTATTATTTTATAGGTACAGATCTTCACCATTATAATAAATATTCCATTAAAATACATTATTAGTTGAATGTTGCAGCTGTGCTGTTAGATATTCAAATTACAGGAAGCAGTGAAAAGAGGAAATGACTAGATGAAAATAAGTGGCAAAATAGTTGGTTATAATGAAGAAAGGTGCTGTCAATAGTAACAGGAAACTGCTGTCCCCTGTGAGGGAGTGGGTGCAGAGGGCCAAACCTGAACCCACACAGTCATGGGAATTGCTCCAAATGAACACAGCTGAAAATCTTACAGCCCACAGGACACCACACTTGCCATCGCCAGCTTTCACCCAAGAGAGCAAATTTAGGAATGGTATTTGTCTGGCCAGCTTGCAGTATTCTTCTGAATAATTATTTACTATGGATCTCAGAGGTTCTTTTTTGGACATACATATCCCAGATTTTATTAGCAATGATTATTTTTATAATTCACTGCCCAACAAGCTGCATTTCTCTGCTTCAACAGTACCCAACCCTCCCAAATTACAGAGGATATAACATTTCCTTTTGAAAGTAACACTTGGCATCTTTAACGTAATCTACCAACTGAGAGGAGGAAATTTATCTGTCTATTTTTAATTTCACACATAAAAACCATTTTTCCATTAGGCAACACCAAACGCGTGTGCTTCCACACACAAACTGCAATATGCTTGCAGGAGCAACTGTAATGAAATGTTGACATTGCAAACCAGAGCACTTGTTGTTGTAAATTCTAAGTCTACAAAAATGCCAGCAGAGTACAGTTTATTATACTTCTTCATTAACAGAAGGCAACATAGGCAATTTAGAATAAAACATTCCTAATGTAAGTTACTTTAATGTAATTGACTTGACTTGTGTAGATTATAACCCAAATTATTCTACACATTTTAAGAGGAAGAGAAATAGTACTTTATTATGACTGGACATACCATGCTCTGGGATTAAAACTATACGTTAATATAAAATCAAATTAATTTTTCTGTCTTTCAGCCAAGCTTTCTGAGTACTGCAGAAAAGTACTCAAGAAGTACCTTTTTAATCTTGTAACAAATGATTTGAAAGAGTATATCTTACATTTTGGCATCTAGTTAGTACTTCATTAATTACTAATTGCTTGGCGCTAAGTAAAGTTCTTCTGTCATTGCCTGAATCTAGAAACAGTTATTATCATAAAAAGTCATCAGTTAAAATCAGTTTGCTGTAAGGTGTCCCAACTGGATGTCTGCTACAGTATATAGTTCTCTAAGGAATGAGAATATAGTAGAAAATATTTTATTTATATAACCTGTAAGTGCTATTTTCTATTCTTACTCTTTGACTAAGTTATTCCGTGAGTCTGACTGCACTTAGTTCACACGAGTACATCAGGGTGAGAAACACTTAAGAAAGATAAAATATTGCTAAATTTACTTGTCAACTTATGAGAAGAAAATTGTATAATTTTTTGTTGAAACTGTGTAATCATTTCTCACAATTGCAGCACAGTTGTGGCATCTGCCACCTTAATTCTGTTATTTCCTGATTTTAGAGTGCTTACCTATACAGGTTTGACTTCATAAATGCAGTGCCATTAATATTAATTGTGCAATTAATATCCAGGTTCTAGGAAGGTGCACAATCTGTGACATTTACACCTACGTACTGCTATTTTTTGACCTGTGATCCTCTGTGATGTCCTTGCCTTTGTTACAGGGAAAAATAGGAGTCAGAAATGGATAAATATAACATTTCTGTAACTATCACCATCTTCGTCTTTCCTTTTGGGGGAAGGTTTATGCTTAATACATAATACACATATATTAGCTTCTAGCCCTTAATAAGGAGGATGAGCTTCCTGCTTCAATCATGACAAAATGAAAATTTCAGTCCATTCAGTTAAACTTGAAACCAAGCACAAAAAATATTTTAATTGATAAAAATGTCTGTACCAGACAAATCTGGTTCAAGTAGACACTAGACACCCTATGTGTTTAGAGTTTAGAGCTGGAGGAGAAAAATATTACTAAGAATGCCATGCTGAAGAGTAGATGGATGTTTCACAGCTCCTCTCACTCACTGTGTTCAGCTGACGTGCTAGTATTTGCTCCCAAAGGTGTTGTGATTAACGCTAGAACACCTCCTTAGGCTTACACCTCTGCTTGGTTCTCATTTCCGGCAGTGATGAAGGGATGAGTTGGAATTAGAACAACACAAGACCAGTCTGAACCAGCTTGGGGTTTTTCTTAATATTTTAAACATCACAACTTTAAAAAGAGTGTATACAAGCAGCAGCTTCTGAATTTGCCCAAGCAGACATGTAAATATATATATATATATTTACATGTAAAGTGAGTATATACACCCACACCTGCCTTAAGAGGACTGCCTCTTTACATCTGCAAAACATTGTTTTCCCAAGGTCAGCACAGGCTCTTCCACACGTCTCAGCAGCGAGGAAGCTGCACACAGATGACACGTTATTTCCTCACTGCCTCTCACACAACCTATGGATTTTTCCACAGAAAGAGAATACTGTTCTTTACTGTGCTGCCTTCCCACGCTCCAGATGTAGGGAGCTCAGAACGGTGCTTTATGTTTGAGCCGTTTGCGGCAGGGACACTGCCGGCAGCAGCGGGGAGGGAGCCAGAGTCAAAGCAGAGATTGGCAGCGCAGCAGAGGCTGAATGCAGATGTCCTTCTTTTTCTGCTGCCCTGGTACATCACCAGAGACAGCACATCACTAGAGACGTTACTGGTAAACTGCTTAAAAGGAAGCAAGCACCATTTTTTATGTCATATAGATATCTATCTACACATTTTCCATAAAGGATTGAGATGCTAGGATGCCTACATGATTTATGCACAGTATGGAAGTAGCACAAACATGATGATTTACAACAGGTTTTAATGACCATCTGAAGGGGAAAGATACCAAATATGGTCAACAGCAACTGTTAATTGAAACTAGTAATATTTCATCTATGTAAACAAAGTAATGATCACGTCTGCCACAAGATTTCAAGAGATTTATCTTCCAGGCTCCCTAATATGGTTACATCTGTCCCCTGCTTAAATCCTATGTTCTTGCCATCTGCTCCGATGCACTTTTTTTCAACCTCAAGCAGTGATTAAACAACTACCTGGAAAAGAAAAAAAGTATTTTCAATTTTTGAGCAAAATGTTTAAAAACTGATTTTTGAAAAAAACTGGAAAACCAAACTCACAACCCCTTTGGCTCTCAGTTGTTTCTGTGGTTGGAAATGTTACTAGTGAGATGCTCAGCTGAAGTTTCCAGGAATCTTTACATCTGACTGTACAACAGGAAACACTGCATCCATAGATTCAAATAGTTTTGTTATGGAGTGTAATAAATTGGGAGCAGATAAAACTACTGTTCAGGTAATCAGTCAAATTGTCATTGAGAGGTAATGTTGTATGGGGAAATCAGGAAGCATTTTGCTTTAAAAAGAAGGAAACTTCCTAGAATTCTTTATTTACGCTGTGGGAAGCCTTGATAGTTGTACTCCTTTGAGATGTGCTTTGTACTTAGCTCTCCTTGTCCAAACATGGAGGAGCAGGAAGGACAGAGCCACAGCTCACTCTCTTTTCTGTCTGAGGAGAACCAAAGAAGAGCAATTTCACAGATCCTGTGCTCCTGCCTTCTGGGCAAGACTGCAGCCTGCTGGGTCCTCATGTGGGCCTTTCCTCTGCATTCATCACCCTCTGTAGCCATAGAATTGTCAGTCATAATCCATCTCTTAGTGTTTGTTTGGAGCCTTGAAATCCTTGAAAGGTATTAGAGATGCACTGAACATCTTGTTACAGGAGAGGCTTGATGCAATGACAATACTGTCATACTAAAAAATTGCCTCATCCCTTCTCTAGGAGTTTTGTCAAACTTTATTTTATTTTCTTGGACTGTTGCTTTCTCCTATATGGATGAAATTACAGACATCACCTAATCATTCCCCTGAGCTTCATAGGAAGTAACTGGACTCGGTACCTCTGCTTTTCAGTCCTTGCTCCTTTGGCTGGGTTACTACGCTGCTTCTATTTCCTACCGTTCTAATTGTTACTGCTTGCAAAGATGGGACACCAGAATTTTTTGTACTGTTGGTAAACATTGTGAAGTATTTTCAGAAATAATGCATAACAAGGCAAATTTAGAATGGCTTTTTTATCCACAGGTAATAATCTTTGTCTGAAAATCTAGGAGTATAATGTCTACTGGTATGAATAGGTGCAGCTCCATTAAAGGGCTTGCCATGCACTACCGGAGAACTTTGTTATGAAGGATGTGGAGAGTCAGGCAGTTCAGCTTTAGATTTAATAAAAACCATTGCTTAAAGTACTAAGATAGACAAACTACATTGTTTTACAGCCAGCATTTTCAGAACAACTTATGCACTTGTCTTGGGAATACCTTTGGGATAAAGCAGAGCAGTAAGCCATCATCTGCTGTAGTCCATGCATCTTGTCTGTAAGTCTGAGCTGCTGGTAATCTCTTTGGTACCATGCTGCTGCATGCCAAGGCCTTTGCTGGGAGCTGGAGTTAGGTGGATGTTGTTTTTTTTAGGTGGATGGATGATGTTTTGCTCCATACCTGCCTCAGTGAAAGTTAGCCAAGTTCCAGTATACTCACTCATTTTCAAATGAACAGAAAAGGTAATGCCTCAGCTCCTCCAGGTACTGCGCTTTTTCCTGTGTATCTCGGGTACTGTCAGGATGATCAGGTTCAGTTACAGAGTCAGGACATCGAGAGAATGCTGAATGGTAGGACTTAGCAAAAGCTGTTCTAGACAACTTACATTAAAAGGAAAAGACAACATTTAGGAAAACACCTGCATAAGGTTTCAGTATTCTCTACCCGAACTGAGAAATCCATGTATAAAATTAATCCAGGTTTCTAGATCCAAATTCTGTCTTAAAGTATGAAAGAGTTTTCTTACCAATACAAATACCATGGAGAAAGTAGAGACTTTCCAAAATTTCATTTTAAATAGAAAGGATAATCATGACATTTTCACATCCTTACCATACCCATGCTGAAAAGTCACTTTAACATTCATCAGAATAGCTTCTGATAGATGAAAAAAACCACACCAATAAATATATTTTTAAAGTAAATAAGTCAGTGTGTACGGAAGCAAGGCCTGTTTCTTGAGAAAAATCATCTGACCTGGAGCACTTGGACTAAATGGTCCAGTGTTTATAAATGTGACTCAGCTGGAGATGGTTTCTGAACTTCTGAAATTTTGAAGAGACTTTTCCTGTATACTCTGGAAAGGCTTCAAAGTACACGCAGGAAGCAGATTTCAAAAATACAATGGGTGTACTTAGCTGGCATTCACCTAAAGTTTTACTGCAGTCTGGTTGAGTCTGTGGCCAAACCTGACATCTATAAGCTAATTTTTATTTGCATATCTTCCTTTCCCACTGAGATCCTCGGGAGGATTAAAAGATTTATTTAAATATTGAAATCTGAGTCTTACAAACCTAAACAAGACACATGCTGACTCTGTGAGACGATGAAATCTGTTTCCAGAGTTTTCTTTTACTTTTCAGTAGAGGATCCATCCATCATGAGGACAAGGAACCTAATCCATGATACTGATTTGGAAAGAGAGTTTCTGACAGTTTGTGGTTAGTACTTCCTACAAATACATTAGAAGTAAACACTCAACACTGCTAAAATCTAAGTTTGTCACTTTAAAATGTTCTCTCCAGCTACTTCTGTATGTCACGTAACGTAACATCAGAAAAAACACATACCTAAGACTCAAAGGAGCATTATTACACCCTGAAAAACTAGACATTCATTATAAATTATCCTTTGAGAGCTGCAAGAGAAAATACTTTCCCACCAATTATTCTGACATAATGTAGGATTGGGGTGTTTTAGTCTATACCACAGTTTATGACATCACTTTTGCCAACACGCAATCAGAACACTTTTCAGCACATTATGAACAGCAACTAAAATGGGACCAATTTGTTATCTTGTTCTCTCCCTGGAGGAGAAGTGTAAATAAGATACATTGTTTTGCAACACTTTTTGTTTTAGAACTATCTCAACATACTTGTAGTTTTCAGTAGAGAAGATTGAAGAGGCACATACTGAACTTGAGTCAGAAACTAGAGTTTTCCAGTGGTCTTTCACAAGGACCATTCTTCTGGCCTTCTGCATACTGTTCAAACAAACTGAATTTGGGAACTTCTGTCTCAAGCAACTGCAGCTCAGGTGGGGTTTATGGAGATAAGAGAAATATGATGTAGATTTGGTGCTGGGCAGATTTTAGAAGATGAATTTAAAATCAAGCGGTTTGCTTAATTATGGGCATACAACAATAAAAATTGAATAGGATACAAGTACTATATAACTAAACAGAGCATATGGAAAACATGAAAAAGATGGTAATATTTTTAGCAATAGTTCCTTAGCTTAAACACTATTTTGCATTTTGCCTCCTGGCTTAAAATACATATCAAAAAATAAAAAGAGGATTATGAAGAAGAATCTAAAAGAACTACAAGATAAGACAGTAAAACAAGAGGAACTAGAAACAGTGTTTAAGTGCTTTGTTCTATTGATGTTACTGAGAATGAGAGACAAATTTCTTATCTCCATTATCATCATCATCATCCAGTGACACCAGGAGGCCAATGCACCTGTAGATACACACATCTGTAGGTAGTGACAGTTCCTCCTCTCTTCAGATGCATATTAATGCAACATAATTTGGCTCTGGGGCTCTGTGCCAGAGAACAAATAGTTCAGCAAAGGAAACAAAGAGCTTAGAAGATTTTTTTAATGGTTAGACATGTACATGTGTAATAACAATGTGCTGAGAGGGAGAGCAACTGCAAGCCTTACTGTTGGTGATGCTTCACAGCATAAACTGATCACTCACTAGAGAAATTTCTCTCCTTTATCTATTTTACATAAAGTTCAGGTTCATTATGCCTTGGTTCTAGTATTTGGGGGTTTTTATGACCAGCTATTTATAACAGATTATTAAAAAGTCAGACTGCATCAATTTTGTTTGGAGGCAGAGGGAATAAGCATGTGCCTATGTGCAATTTATGTCATTGCGTATTTGGAAAAAGAACATTAGGATAGGATCTTAGGAAAAAGGTCTTCTGTTTCTCCCTTGTATCCTCTAATCCCATTTGAGTTAAGTGCTTATGTTTGGATTCCTACAGGTAGGAAGCATCTTTCAAGACTTTTCCTTTTCCATTTAATACATTTCTTCTGCTGGTTTCTTTCTATTAAGTAACCGGAGACGGGTATTTAAACCAATTGCTGCATAATGAGCCAAGAGGAAAGGCAGCAGCTTGGATGGATGCTTACAGAAGTACACTGAGAAGATATTACCCAGTTCCCAGCTCTTATCTTTCATAAGCAGAACAGAATGAGGGCAATTTGACTTACCAGCTGGTCTACTGACCCACGAGAATAAAGGGAATAAAAATGCCACTGTGCGATAAAACAGGCAACACTTGCAAAGCAATATCAGAATATGCATAATAGCTCAGAAAACATCCTTAGGAAAATAATTAAGTGACTTTATGCTTCTCTTTTTATTAAGAAAAATATAAAGGGAGAGAACCACTAGCAGCTGTGTGGAACAGAGCTAGCTTTTCAAGAAAATACACAGGGCCAGATCTTCCCTCCTACTTCTTCACATGTTTTCTGCTCTTCAGGCCCATGGAAACATGCCAGGAAAAATTAATTGGCAGAGGACCATATTATCTCTTCTGCATAGTTCCCATGTAGTGTCTCAGAGAAAGACCATGCAGCTAGGGAGCTGGCTGGAAAAGCTGCCTGCCTGGGGAAAACTGTCCTTGACTCCCACAGATCCCAGAGGATATGTCAGATTTCACTGGGACCTTTCTCTCTTGTTGATCTGAGACAATCTGAAGAATTCTGTCACTGAGATTTCCTTCTATAGATGAAAAGCTGGGGCTCATTCGAGCATTGGGATTTTTCTGTGTGGAATGGGGAAAGTTTTGGCCAGGAGGATGAATGCTGATTTAAGGGCAGTTCTCTTAAACCAAGCAGTACTGATGGATCACTGACTGAATGCAAGGTCACTAAATCTGCAGCTGCCTCAGAAATGTAGAAGAGGATTTGATCCTGGATAAATGAAACGAGGAGAGTATAAAATCATGGCTTGCTCCCACACAACCCACTCCCTCCCCTACCCTTCATATTTGGAGTTTCCAGGCTCTCAGTACCCAGGAAGGAGGATTGATGTTGTTAAAAGTAGCTGATTCCCCACTTTAATATATTATGAACATAAAGCTATGACCCAGCCTACTGATTTACACAAGAACTATCAAGCAGCCAACCTTCATTTCAGTTTCCTATTAAGTACTACACATACTTCTCCTTCATGTCCCGTGGAAAATCCCATGAAGTAGAAAAAACCATTCTGGAGTTCACATTGATAAATTACTTAAGATGCCTCTCCAGTTGGGGTCTGTGAGGCATATGGAAGGGTCACAGCCTCCATGTCCTCAGCCCCTCAGGGGATTTCTGTATCCCTTCCATTAAGTGTCATTGGAGCCCTGTCCCCTCCTCCATCATTTCCTGCTCCCTTTGCTCTCCACCGCTCCTGCAGCAGGGCTCAGTAAGAAACTGTTCTGCATGAGCTCCCTCCCATATGGCCATGCACTAATCCCCCCTCCCACACACAGTGATGCAAAGAGGGAAGAAACTATGGATGTGGAAGAGATGCTTCCTGGAGCAGCAGTGTCTGCTATCCACATTATGTCAGGTAATTAAAAGGTGCAAAAGAATCCTGCTGAACAGGACTGCTGTTTTCTTCACCATTCTTTGCAACATCTGCAGAGCTTCCAAGTATCCTGAATTTGCAAATAAAGATTTTTTTATTTAGGGGGAGTCTTAGAATTGGGAGACAACTTGCAATCATCTTTCCCCTCCACTTACAATGTCAAGGTACTTGACACAGGTTTTTTAATTATTTATTTTGCTCCCTTGTCTTTTCTGATTGATCAAAAGAAAAATCAACCCTGGAAGTTACTGAAGAATGAGAGAAAATAGGAAAAAAAACATTGACATTGAGATTTGTGAGAGTTTTTGAAAAAGCTCTGCTCCTGCCTATTGACATTGAAGCTTTTTTTATGGATGCGGAGAAAGGCTGTCAGGAAATACACCAATTGTCAGGTCGGGCTGTCAGCCCAGCGCCCAGCAACTCCCTGTCCCTGCACAGGGATATCCTGGCATTACAGCCACTGTCACATCTCATTGCCTAATGCTCGCCCTGACGCCTGTTCCTGGCTGAGACCACGTTCCATCAGGTTCTCACTTGGGAAACACTGAGCGCCATTCGGTGTCACCCACCCCAGAGAGCTCACCTAATGACACCGACAGGAACAGCAGTAGAATGGTTTCTCTAGGTGGCAGATTTACTACGCCACAGAACTCACAAGGTATTCACACAGAGTTTTATGTTAAGCAGAAACTCAGCATCAGTGTAGGGCAAACATCCTTGAAATGTCAACAGGCATTTTACAACTTATTTCTCAAAACCACATAGTGATTCCTGTTAAAGAAAGCCACAGTCTTCAAACTAGGAAAAAACAACCTCCAAGCACATAAATAAACTCCTTTTGCTTTACCCACATCAGCAGCATGGTACTGTGATTTGGTGATTAAATGAGGTGAGGAACATTTTGACTCGAGAGGTCCCGGGTAGGAAATCTGAGGTTGGAGCCTCACCAGTGACAGCAAGTCACCCAAGGGATTTGGGGCCTCAACTGGCTGTCAGGTGCCATTGATTCTCATCTTGCAGGTCATGGCCTCCCCCTCCCAGGGCATTCTGTTCTCCAGAGCCTCTGTAGTAACACAGTGCAATAGGAGGAACAAAACTGAGGATCAGAACCCTGTATTACTAAAACCCTTTAAGAACACATAAGAAACCTTGAGCTGAACTCAGTAAATAGCAGCCAGCTCTCAGAGGTCACAAGAACACCAATTTTGCAGGCGAAGCTCTTTGAAAAAGCCACTGTGCTGTTTTCAACACAGCTGTGTTCAGGCCTTTTATTCCCAGATCTGAAGCATCTTAGTGGGATTGGTAACTGTGACAAACAGCTAATGCTTTTTTACTTAGGTCAAGAGTCTGAAATACAGGCTTTAATACAATACTGAAGAGAGCAATGACTACAGGAAAAAGCATTCTGTGCAAAACAGGTGTGTGTGACTGCCTCTTTCACCGAACATAAAATAAAGAAATATACTCCAAGCTTGTGGATTTTATGCATACATACAACTCAGTGCATGTACATTTTTAATTGACTACACATTTTTATACAACCCTAAGGGAAATTAAAATACAGAACCTTTCAAACATGCCTTGGGAACAGTATCAGGAGTGATCAGGACATGAAGCATCTCTAACCAAGCAACAAAATCTGTACATTAGAGCAGAAGACTGTCTGAAATAAGTTCCTCCAAGGGGGATAGGGAAAATTACATAATTTTTAGGAAGTTAAAATCTGTGGACTCTTAATTGAAAGGAATCTTCCTTTCCATTAACTCTTTTGGAAATTACCCAAATTACCCAAATAATTTTCTCAATAAGTTGTCTTTAATACAATTATTCTGATGAATACCCTTTGCATTATAGGATTTCCCATGAGAAGATTGCTAGTGATAATTGCAACTTTTGTATAATTCCAATGCAGTAAAATAAGACAGTCAGTGAAGGTGGTTTAATCTAATCCATTTAAGTTTGGAACAAGGCACTTGGCTAGTTATACATTGTATGTACCTTCACAATAAGTAGCAGTTGATGATCTGTATTGTGGCACTTCTGGAAGACACGTGGACATACACAGCCCTATTTGCAGGTCACTCTCTAAGCCACCACCAACCGGGGATTTTTTATCATTTTCATTTTTAACTAGGGATTTCATGGTACAAATAAGGGCGGCAGATACATTTGAAACACTCAAATGGAAGAATTGCCCATGACAATGTATAATGTTTGCCAGAACATAAGTGCAAATAGTACTTGGACTCCAAACAACAAAACTGCCTTGCAGATCATGCATCATTGTGCTAACCCAATTCGCTTTCCAATTCCATAAGTGTTGAGTTTTTGAGCTTGTTAAAGAGACCACCAGATTTAGACTGTCTCCAGTCTGATGCAGCTGCATTTCACTGGGCAACCCATCAAGCTGTCCCTTCAGTGTCACTCTCCTCTCTGTTCAGAGGAGCAGACTGGGCATCGAGGAAGAATTTTCCACCTCAGAACCCTCTGGCATTGCAGAGCCTTGCTGCTGAGCAAAATCTGAGTACACCAAGTCCAGTGGCAGCTCAGTGTGCTTGTCTAGACACCCATGACCCACCCCTGCCATGTGTCCCATCTATCCCCACACAACAGACTGGCCTCTCTCAATGATTACTTGATTCCTCGTGTCCCAGACAGCAGATGGGACCCAAGGAACATATTAAAGTTGTTTTAGCTGCAGTGCCCACAGGGCACCTGCAGAATGCAGCAGTGCTCCAGCCATGCCCTTTTCCCTCCCTGCCCTTTCCTGTCTTGGAGAAATGAGGCTAATTCCCAGCTGTCTACACAGCTGTACCCTTTCCAGAGCTCCCCCGACACCTGGGAAATCCTTCTGCAGCCAAACAGCTTTACAGCTGCTTGGCTTTACCCTGTTGCTCGAGGGTCTCGGGGCAGGATCACCGCTGCCAAGCTCTACTTCCCACACGGCACCTTTGCATGTGGGTGCAGTGGAAGTGAAAACAGTGCCACCAGCTGCGAAGGAAGCACGGCTGGGATGTCTGCCATGGTCTGGGCAGCAGCGTGACTCTGCTCAGGGCTGGCAGAGGAACAACAGCCCAGGCCTGCACTAAATGCTGGCTGGTGTGCAAGAGCTCCGACACAGCTTTACTGCCAAGGTGTAAACACCGAGCTTTGGAGGTGTGGCCGGGCTCCCAAGCAGGCCCAGACCTGTCCTGGGCTGAACGTGCACCTGGCTACGGGATGGATGAGGCCACCACACTGCCAAAACCATGCGAAAACACCTGGCCACCCCTGGCTTCTTACTCTAGTGGTACCAAAAAGAAATGAGATAGTACATGACTGTGATGGCTTTTGCAGCTTTTGTTTCGTGAAGTTATAAAATTTTCCAACATTTCCATGAAATGGTCAGGAAAGAGGAATATGAATATTCTCAAGCCATACAACAGTAAAGACCCATACTCCTTGCAGCTTTGCCACAGCTCATGACCAATGTCTTTTGCTCTTGCCTACTCTGATTGCTAACACAGCCAACGGTTCAAATTTGGAAGGAATTTGCTTCTGGTTTTCTCTTCCAGACTCTGAGCCCTTGTGTGTTACTGTGCTTCATCTGGCTCAGGTTTCACAGATAACTGACTCCTAAGGATCTCCAAGGATCCACTGAGTTCTAGAAGAATCCACAAAACTGGGACTACACCATGTTTAACTTGGAGGGAAGGGCAGAGTAGATTTTATATTATGTGGGTCACTCCTGTGAGTTTTCCAATTTGGTTTAATCCAGATTTGAGTGCTTATTACAGAGAAAAGTACAGTCATGAATAGTAGTAAGTTCCTTTATCTCATTTCTCCTGTATTTTTAAATCCAAATAAAAGTTCCACAAAGTTCTGATTCACATAGCTGGAATCTATAAAACCAGAAAAACATGAAAGCACCTCTAAACTTGATCCAAATGTGGTGTTCCCTGGAGTTTTGTCCATGACAGCTTGGCCCAAAATGATGATGCGTAGTGGGCCTTGTGGCTTCTGACAGCAGCAATATCTCTTAGAAGCACAAAGGATTTCTTAATTGCATACTCTTTTAAAAACACTAAAATATAAATGTTTTAAACAAAAGGTAGATGAAACAAAGCAACAAAAGGAAACACAGAATCACAACACAGTAAGATTAGGCCTTCAGATGACCTGAAAGCTGCATGGTAATACAAGGGCTTTGACCCAGCTGTATGGTATTTCTAACTCTGCTATGCAGCTGCAATTACAAATAGCCTTAGAGGATGTGCTGATGTTCAAGGAAAAAACGTGATTTTTGAGTTGCAAAAAAGGATATTTGCTTGGCTAGTTCTGTATTTGCCATGAAATCTAATCTGGACCTGTTGCTTACAGGAGATAAAAATAATTACAGATAAAAGCTGCATAACCCAAAAAAGTCTCTGTTTCTACAGAGAAATTATCAGTTCACTAATGTGAAGTCAACAACTTGTCTTAATTATTTGCTGGATTTTTTAAATTTTAAAACACGTGAACAGAGCATGTTTGTTTATCTGACCTGAGGTACTGCCAGCAGTCACCACCTCAATGTCTAAATTGCCAGCTGCATGCCCTTTATGTGACAGAGAGAAGTCTGGCACCTCAAAAATACCACAGGACAGAGAATTTGATAAAATGGTTATCTGAAAATAATAAGACTTTAAAATGGATAATTTTCCCATCCACTTTTCTCATTTATAGAAGGTATTGTGCAAATTTGAACACATAAATTCATGTTCCTTACACATTCATATCTTACAACTATTCACCTTTTCACCTTTCTTAATAAACAGGTTAAAGTTGCCAGGAATGTTCAAAGTCCCACATATAATGTCACAATTGCTGTTGGCTCCGATCCTGCCATGGACAGACATCAGGAGAAACTGCTGCTGCGGCGGCAAGCCAGACAATCAAAAATATCTCCTGAGAACCAAGAGAAAGACAGTGTACCTGGCTAAAACACATACCAGTGCATGAAGGCAGAATGTAAGGGTAGCTAAACAGAGGGAAAAAGTTTTCTTTGCAATGGAAATCACAAAAACCCGTCACACATAGAAAAGGAGCAGTACGAGGGGTTCAGTGTTGTGCCTGCCAACAAGCAGCAATGTGCAGTAATGCACTGCAGTCACTACAAATTGAAAAGGAATTTAAGACCAAAACAAATGCATTCAGAATGTGCTCTATTTATGGTAAAAAGCATTTTTTCCTGGGTATCCTAAAATGTTTACAAATTAAAAGAGTAAAAAAAAGAAAGCTTTATAACCATGTAAAGAAATAAACAAACAGGAATGAACTGAAATCTGAAATGCAGCTACAGCAATGCAATGCGGAGTAATCGTATCAAGAGTAGAAAAATATTACTGGGGGTCTACTTTAAAACAAAAGAAACCCTAATACTCTTTAAAATGTGAGCACGTGGCAAGCCACGCTCCCAAGAGCAGATGTAACTCCCCAGGATTTGTAAGACCAAAACAAACAGTCCCATATGTGCTCAGGTTAAAAGCACTCCCCAGATAAAGATGATCAAATTGGTATACAAACCTGCCTGCAGAAGAGGATGCACAAGATAATCCGAAGGAATTTGATTAAGTGCTTAAGAGCCTATAATGAATTCAGGAAGTAAAACACCACATTATTACAGGTACCAGTGTATTATGTAAACATTGCTGGCACTGAAAGTTAACCTAAGGAGTAAGGTTGACCAAATGCTAAAATGAGACCTTATTAAGAAAATATTGATATTGCCCAGATGAATTAATGGTTTGGTTTCTGTAATAAAACCTATAAATAATGTTCATAGTTCCACTGCAATAAAACCAGCCACTACTGGGTGTTACTTCACAGGGCCAGGTGGGAATACTGATATTTCTGGATAAAGAGTAATTCTGGTAAATCCTTCTTGACAGAGAAGCTGTAAAAGGTGCACGCACAACTCACTTTCTAGAAACTTAAAAAAAGGCATCTCAGAATCATAAATTTTATACATAAGCACTGAAATAACAATATGGTTTTAAAAAAAGGATCTAAGATCTCTATCATTGTAAACACACATGTGCTGGGATCCATCCAGCAGGAATCCCGCCCACCAGCCTCTATGTAAAATGGAGGTTTCTAGAATGTAGAACACTTCCTGCTGCTCAGAGCCGAGGCTGCAAAAAAACATATCAGCTGTGGAAATACAGCAGCTTTTAACACCTTATAATTCCCCATGAAAACCCCAAAGCTGCAGGAAAAAATTGGGGGTTTTTTAGAAATATGACTCAATACTATTATATCTTTCTGAAACACAAGGTGATACAACAAACTCAAACATGACATATAAAGTGACTCAAGCTTATCAGTGCTGGGGAAGGTAACTCCTGATGCAGTTATGGATTGCACTGGTTTCAGTGATGGGATAGAGGGCAAAACCCTCTGTGATGTGCTCTTTTACCCCAGGAAAACTGTGCCCTGGCCTAGAAAGGAAAGATGATAGGACTTGGCCTACCTTCTAAGCCTGCTCTGTCTCCACACTTCATTTGCATTTAAGCTCTCTAGTTACAGTCACTGTGCCATCCTTTTCTACGTAAAAACTTACTACATCGATACCACTCCCAACACCAGCCATGTTTGGAGAAATATTCACCCCACATGCACCTAAATACCTACAAGCTTCACATTGCTGAGGTGTTGTGGGATTGAGAAAAGAAAAGTGACTTGTCAACGCCTGAGGTGCATAAAAACAAATCCAGCTGATCAGAAGATGAGTCTACTATCTCCTGTAAGGTGCTCCCAACTACACTTCCAGAGATGGATGTGCTGCTCATGCAGAGATGAATGCAGCGTGGGGAAGGCATGTGGCTTCTGTTTTGGTAATAAGTGGTTTGGTAATACATGGTTTGACCACAATAGCCCCACTGACCACAAAGCACTAAAGGAACAGTTACAAAGGTCCTCAAGCTACCCAAGGAAAAAAATAGCGCGTAAGGCAGAGCAATTAATTGGCTGCTATATTCATATTGTACTGCTGTATACTGGAAAATAATTGAGTGGTATGATTTAAACATGTTTAATTTGAAAAGTGGCTTTTCCTTAGCTAGACTTGTAATGATATATTTTTACAAATAGTTTACAAAAAGTTTCCCTTTTTAACATGATCACTCTTGAGAGATGCCCGATGTCTCAACTCAGCTTCACATTTTAAATAGTACTCTTAGAAATAAACCATATAAATGTTCTGTTGAAAGCAATTTTAAATACCCACGATCCACACTGCCATCCTGAAGGGAGGGGGGGAATTAAAAACGGAAAGAGAGAACTATTTCAGAACTAACAGAAGCTGCAACAGAACGGACAGCACAGAGCAGAGCACTCCAACCCTTTTCAGAGGTGTATCTGTCCCAGCCTATACAACTGTGTATCAGCCCAAGCTCTCCACAGCACTACCATACTCTTGTTGTCTCACAGACAGGAGAGTATGTGAGTATTGCTCCCATATTTTCTTACTCAGAGAAATAAATTTTAAGAAATAGTGTTTTAAGATGCTGGCTTGGGAAAATGACTCAGAAATGACACCAATCCATGGCAGAACACAGCCCTGTGGAACTACAAACCCTCTGAGCCAAAAGGACAAAATGAAGATGACCCTTGAAATCCCCACAGAGAGACTGCCAGCACAGGAACACACAGACCCACTCCTGTGAGTGCTTGGGGAGATCATCAGTAACCTGTCAGGCCTGGAGCAATCTTGTGTGAGAAGCCTCATCAGTTACGGGCACCCATTTGTGCTGCAGAGCCAGGAGAGAAAGCATTTTCCTCTTGCTAAAAATATTTCCTCCCCCTCTTCAAAATGACAAAAGTATAACTGTGCCTGACCTATTTTTCATCCTTATTCATTCTGTGGAAATCCTGCAAAATTGGCACCTAATTTCCAGGTGCTGTTGCTTAGCTTCCTAAATTATTAATGAGTGTAATAGTTATCCCTTTTCATCATCACCTGGGACAGGGAATAGATGCAAAGATTACAATCACATCACCGTCCTCACATCCGAGCCTTTTTACGGTATCAGAAGATCCCTCCACCAGTTTCAATCCATAAGCTGTATTACACTTGCATGTGATACCATGGGCTAATGATACATTGTGTTTGTCTACTCTAATTATATCAGCAGCGACCCAGGGTGGAGCACAAAAAGTACAGGGGAAATAGGGACCAAACCCAGGGATGTCTCACTCCTTTACTGTGTTCAAGAGTGGTGCCAAGCTGGAGCCAGAAGCCTTCAGGGGTGGGGGAGCACCATGTGTGCTCATTCTGCCATGGGTTTACACAGAGGAAGTGAGGAGGAGGGGGGAGGTGGGACTGGTAGTGGGTCTGACAGGGAGCTACTGACTGACAGGAAAACTGCAGACATCTTGAAAATGTCCAGAAGTATTTCAAAAGTGAAAACAAGGGATAGTTTCACGCCACAGTATTTCCACAGCTGTGTCTGTACTAGCAGCTCCTATCAGAACATGGCCAACGGGAAGAGCTTTTCTGCTGGATTAGCTGTCCAGTCTCCCGAGGCCAGTGACAGACATCCTCATCCAGCACTTCTGGCTGAGCTGACTCAAGATGTTCTGCTTCACAGGTGTCCATCAACACCTGCCAGCTGGGAGCTACCCCCAGAAATCTGTGAGCACTCTCACACTTTGGACAGAACTGGATGAGTGAGCTGTAACCACTTTCATCAGCACTTTAAATCTCACCTGGGGTGGGCCAGGGCACAGTCTCTGCTGCTGGCACATAAAGGGGACCGCAGCCTCCAGCAGAGCAGTAACAAGTACAAGAGGAAAATAACATCTTCCAAAGTCTTCACTGGTCACAGCTGTTGGCAATGGCAGCGTCTTCCATGGTCACAGCTGTTGGCAATGTGCCTTTTCATGGCCTGAACAAAACCGAGGTAACAAAAGCATAGCTGGTCACCAGTGATACATCTACACCTGTGCCTTTTCCTGGTACAGCTGACCCTCCCAGGACTAGAGCTTGGAGCCACAGTCCCAGCTGGATTCTGCTCTATCCCCAGGAGATGGTTTTGCTCTCAAGGCTGTAGGCATGGAGATGTTCAGCCACCACAGCTAAATTCAACAGGTATCATGGAATGGAGCTCCTGACCACCAGGATGCACACTTTGGGAAGCTGCTCGTCAAGGAGGTGCATGAAACAGAGCTACAGTGCCACCTCGGCTGAGCATCAGCCACCCTCTAGGACAGGGGCAGTGAGGATGGGCAGGGCAAAAGGCTCTTAAATAGTCCCCAACACGTGGCCAGCCGTCAGGAGATCAGGCTTTGCTCCGAGCCAGCTGTGGGAAAAGGGCAGTTGAGGAATCAGTGAGATAAGGGGAGTCTGGTTGCCGGTGGAACACAGGGAACCGGAGCCCAACTAAGCAGGACGGGACAAAGAACAAATAATGAGCACCAAGTGGTCTGAATGACCGTTTTCGCCCTCCCGCTGCCCTGCCCATCTGCTTGGAATTTGTTTTCAAAACAAGTCCTATTTTCCCTACGCCTGTCCTGATCCAAGCTCCCATCTTGTCCTTTATGGATCCGGTGCTGTCACTCAAAATCATTTCGAGCAGAAAAGCTGAACTGAGAAACAAAGAAAACTTATTGTTTAACATACACATTCTTCAGCCCGATAAGCTCCACTCAGATGTGTTTTCCCTTCACTTATTCAGGTCAGAGCCTTTATTACAGGCACTCAGAGACAACGATGATTTCACATGATCGACTGTGCTACAAATTCATCACAAGTCCTGGCTGTGTCTGATATGGAGATCCAAACAAGTGCACCGTGTTGGAGCATCCTCAGCCCCTGAAATGCACTCACTGACCTCCCTGTGCAGCGGAACGAGGTCACCGGGATAATGAGCGCTCCAAAGGGGCTGCCAACAGCCCGAGCCGCGGTTCTTCTCCACGAACGCCAAGTTACGAAAGGAGCGGCACCAACTAAAAGGGCTTCAGCTCCACCCTGTGGTCATGAGGAGCTCCCCAAACCATTCCTCTGCCCCTGCTCTGGGACTAGGGACACCACACTGGATTTTTAAGCTGAAGCACTGGAGACCTCTGCATGGGCACTGCTGTCTTACAGCTTGAGCTGTTCCTGGCCAGGGTAGCGTTTCCTTTGTGGCCTGTGCCTTCATAAACTGGGGATTAATCGTTACTCTGAGATTATATGCACCAGCCATCACCATTCTCTTTGGGATTTGCAAATTTTGAACGTTTCACTCACCATCTTCCAAATAACCAGCTGGCTGGGACCAGCACCACGACCTCGTCTCTCTCTGCAGTGATTTTGGGAGTGATTAGGATGTAAAACTTCTCTTTTCTAATTCCTGTTCCTGCCTTTTAACTACTTTTCATATTTCTCTGATTAGGCACTGCTTGCTGATGTAACCCTTGCAAATAACTTTTAGAATTGGGGATGCTTTTAAGGAAGGTTTTTCTTGCCCAAGTTTTCAAGAAGGGAACGGCTCTCTAAATGAAGTTGCAATTTGAATGACAGGAACCTCGAGAAATTCAAAGCCAGCTCCAGCTCTGTTGGTTGGCCAATAATTAAATAGTTCACGTCTGACCTAATTACTGCTCAAATACACATCAGCAACTCTTAGGCTCTAAGGCAAAAATTTGTGACAGGAGAGGTTCAGGCAAATACTACCTCTTCACCCACCACAAACCCCGCTCAGTATCCTTGTCATGCAGGATGCTTTGGGGTGGCACTGAAATGCCTCTTTGTGACTCTGGGGAGCAGGTTCTGGATTAGACAGGCTCAAGTCCTGTGTATAATGCTAGAGCCCTTTATTCTATTTCTCATCACTGCTCTGGTCCTTCCTACCTGCCCTAGGTGCTCTTTCTCAACTTTTTAGAAGGTGTGTCACATTTTTACCTCTTTATTACCCCCCCCCCATATCAGTATCTTTACTGTGGTTCTATTTACATTTCAAAGTGTTGAGCCTGTAGCATTTGTCTGTGAGTTTTGAGATTCTAATTAGATGCAGTACCTCATTTTTAGCAAAATACTCAAAAACATATGCAAAAGCTGAATTATATTTTAACCAATGTGTTCTGCATGTAAGCAAAGCTGCGGGTTTTTTCCAGTCTGAAAATCTTCCAAACCTATTCACTTCAAGCATTCCCTAGTGTGTTCTCTCTCACCTACGTAGAGAGGCCCATATTTATTTTCAATTTAATAATATTTTCACCACAAAACTGGTTTAGTATGTTTAGCTATCAAACTATATCACATTCATCAATTAAGGCTTGAAAATGATACACAAACAACATGAAAAAAAATGCAGCCATCTTTTCTTCTCCCACGCAAAATCTAACTTGTAAAACCAGAATTTCACAGCATTTTATAGCAGCTATTTAATTTTTCAGCTCATCCCAGATAAAGCTAGTTTTATATGCAGCAACAACTTGTACAATGCATTGAGTAAAGTACTACTATGGTTTCACTTGCAGGAGAAAGGGAGGTGGCCAATGCATGGAGGCTCTAGCACACACCTACCACTGCCATTCTGGGAAGTGGGAGGAAGGTGAAGAAAAGGTGGTTGCTTCTGCTACCAGAGGCAGAGCTGCCTCCATATGAATTCAGCAGGCATTTTATCATCAAACCCCTCAAAATCTGACCCCTTGTTAGCACAAATGCAGTGCCAAGGGAGTTTGTGAACCTTCTGCTTTGAAATAACCCACCCTCCCTCCCTCCATGCCCATCTCCCTACCTTTTGGGTAGTGCTGTTGGTGGTTTAGGATGTTCTTGTCAACTGAAAGTATTTTTACAGTGCAGGAATTTTATTTTTTGGAAGATGGGGTTTTTTTCCCCAGGTTGTGTAGCGAAAACAAACCCTGTAAGAGACGTGACAAGCAAATTTCTAAGAAAAAGGGTTCTCTTTACAGCCAGAACAGGTATTATTTCAGTCTTCCCTTTGCTATGTCATATAGCAAAGCCATAAAATAAATATTAGTCACTAGCATAAGCACCTTGTTTCTGGCCTTTCATTAAATCTTTGGCCAAGTACAGCCTGATGACACAGCTTCAAATATTGCTTTAGCACTCAAGGGAATTTTCAGGGAGAAAAAGCCATATCAGAGCCCCTCACCTTCCAAAAGACTACCACACCCACAGTTCATATTTTAATAAAGTTCTGTCAGGTAGATTAAACCCTGGATAGAAACAAGCATCCAGCTGCCAAGCATGTAACTGTTAGACCACAACAAATGAGAAAAAAATCTCTGGCTTCTACCAAAATCATGAGCTGAGGAGCAGAAATGCTTTGATATTTTTATGAAACATTAACCTTCAAACGTAATTACTGAAGGCTCTGAGATTGCACCTGAAGGCTGCACTATTGGGGAGAATTGCTGTAAAAGTGGCCTGCAGGGCAGGAACGTGGCAGGTAAACACAAGGAATGTCTGCACAGAGATAATGGGATACAGGGCAGCAGGAAGATCGTAGCTTTAGGGGATGGAAGTGCTGCCACTGACACTTTCCACATGCCAGCAGAGGTGATGGTGATTTGGTTGACATTGCATGGACAGTAATCTTTGTAAACAGACACTCTGAAGCATAAAGCTGATCTGAGGAGCTGGAAACCAATGCTGTTCCTGCTAAAATCTTTAATGCTGAATCCATTTCAGTAGCAGAAAAAAAGACTTGAGCTAGATTTACTATGAACAGTTCTACATCTACATTCTACCTTGAGATCAGAGATAAAAGGAGCAGGTATTTCAGTCTTTGCAAGATTTCCATCCCTATGTTGCAGATCCATGAGTTAAGGAAGAGACCTAAGCATACAAAATCTTGTGCGGCTACATGATCCTTATCTCCTGTCTGCATTACCTGGTGTCTGCAAAACACAGTGACTGAGACTGTGTGCTGTGTCTTCTGAAATTACAGTGTGGGGAGGACAAGACAGGACTGAAAATCAGCTTTTTTTTATTTCTGGACCAGTGCACTATTCAGTGCAATGCCCTTCATGATGCCGGTACACTTAGATGTGTATCAGGACAGTATCTAGCCCAGAGTGATTTCTTCTTCTGCAAGCATCTGGGGTAGACTATTTAAATTTCCTGCACTTCACCACTCAACCTGACCTTTAAAATCAGCTCAAAAGCATTCAGACGGTGTATGCAAATATAAAAGATGTAATTGTTAGAGCTCGTGTTTCAGAGAATGCAAATAAGAGTGGCATGGAAGGGGGGCAGGCCTATTAGGGGTGTGATTTGCAGAAGCAATTGATGTGGAAGATCCCAGCGTTAGCAGGCACAGGAGAAATGATACACGGCAAGTTCTGAATGGCAGCAATTTCCAAGTTCTTCTTGGCCCTCCAATTTTTTCTCCCTGGGATAAGTTTTAGGAGGTGTGCCAGGGATTAAGGGCCCTGGCTCGCACCACTTACGTTGCATCCTGGACTGGGTTTCTGCCACCATAAACCAGAAGCAATGGGTTGGCCAAAGCATCTAGTGTTTCAGAGAGAATGTCACCAAAACAGCTTCTCCAATACTCCACTAAACTAAACAGAAAGGATTTTGCTCCTGACAGCCACAGCAGTGTATCCCAGGGATAGTGCAGGGATAGCACAGTATCCCTTTGGATTTGCTTATGTCATCTCACCAATCTGCACGCTCTGATGACTGTGATAAATTTGTGCTTTAAACCACTAATGCCGCAGTCAGAGCTGAGCTCGGGGGATTTTACAGCACTATTCCTGTCTGCCTTCAGCTCTGCAGGGGGCTCGTCTGGCTCCAGGCGCGGGAGAGAGGCAACAGCAGGAAGCACAGGGAAGGGACATGTCTTACCTGATTCCTCGCCTCCACAATTCACAGCATACAATCCATACAATCCTGAATTTTGCTTCTCTGTTGATTTCCTGTTCCTGGCAAACTGGGTGCCTGAGGAGGGAGCGAATACACCAAAATCCATGGTGGAAGTCGTCAGTCGTGTTGTAGCTCAGCATGCAGCCAAGGTAAGCCCCACAAAGCCTCTGCTGGGAACATATTAAAATACTCACATGCAGATAAACTTCCTTCATTCAGGGCTGGATCTATACTGCTTGCCTAGAACACATTTTGGATGGAGTCACAAAGGCCAATCCTCACAGGATCCTTCTGTCTTGGAATAACACACTGAAATGTGCAAACCCTCCAAAATGTTGCCTGGGATGGCACAAAAGCTGAGTCTCTTTTTTAGCCCTGTTTCCAGTCAACAAAGCATCCAGCCCATGTGATAGTAGTTAATTCTCCTCAGGATTTCTATTGACGGAGCACAAGGAAGAAATTAAAATCCCTGATATGTGTAACAAACTTCCATCCCTGCAAAGGAGATGCAAATTGGGTACTGCTCCCACGGCTCCGGTATGGTTTGCATGGCTACATGTGGAACAGCCTTTCTATGCCTGCTGTCTGTCTGGCTGAGGGGATTCCCTCATGCATTTCTGCACAGTGAATCATTAATTACTACATCCAAACCCAGTCACAGTATTATTACTCTATGTAGTTGTATTCTACCTCTCTGTACTTGCAGTACTTTCATTCCTTTTCCCCCACCTGAACCCTGTTCTTTTTATTCCAGCCCATTCAGTTAGTTTTCCAGGATACTCTGGTCCTCACATGTTTGAAGATAGCTCCCAAATTTGCATCCTCCACAGTCTTGTGAGCACATCCATGCTGTTCATCCTTAGGTCAAAATAAATAAATGCTAATCAAGGTCTTGGAACTGCAGTTTATGATAATTTACTGCCCTCCTTTCCAGATTCTTACCTTCCAGTCTGGTAGCAATCTTCTGACCTCCACTTAAAGCAACAGCTTTCCATGTGTTATCCAGTATCGGTCCAAAGCTGAGGTAGCAAGATCTCCTGCATATCCCCAGCTCCCAAACAGGAGATATTCCCTATTACCACCCCTTGGTCACAGAAACATGAGGTTCTTTACTCACAGTCTCAACTCTTGATCTTTTTTGTTGGGTTGAAAATTTGCCATGGGGGGTAGGTTCCATGGTGAAGAACCTTCGGAAATACAAGTGTGGAGGCTACAGACACAAATATTGTCATCTCTGCAAGAGTTAAGATTCCTTGAGAGCCCAGGTTCAGAGTGACTGGGAACCACAGCATTCCGTGGCAGCTGCTTGACAGCCCAAGAGAGATCCTTCCCCACAGTTCCTACCAGCCAACTTCCCCTACACCAGGCCCTGCTGGTGAGATGGGCTGTCCTGCTCTCTGTGAGCACAGGGATTGAAGTGGCCTTTAATTCTCATGGTTTTCCAGCTCATCCCCACGGACACCAGCAAAGCCTGTGATTATTGCTGTGTGTCCGCTCCTCATGTCAGGCTGTTTATTTACATCAGGGCATTATTGCACAGCTGTTAATCATTAGCTCACTTTTCCTAATGAATATCACTTCCGTAAGAGAAATACTGCAGCCCAGCCCTGTGGGTGGGAAGGAGAGATTTGTTGTTTAGCTGGGCAGCATCTGCTTTGTCCTGCTTTTTATGTTCCTAGTACTTGAGTGGGACACAAATTAGAGGGCAGCATGTGTGGGCAGTCTCTGTGGACACTGTCACAGCAACAGATTTTGATGTGGTCTAAGAGAGGACTGGAGTTAGCAGGGATGGCCTAAGGCTTTCAGGAAAGATGAGCATTCTACTGACAGCAATTCCAAGTGGATTGAATTGCAAATGTTACCCCTGAACCAGTTTGCTGATAAGGCTTGTAGCTCTCCCAGCATCTGCACAAGTGTATTTGCCCAAGATACTCCACATACTTGTTTTTCCTGCTGATAAGGGAGCAGTGGTTAAAGAAACACTTGTAGCAATGAGTGTGTTCGTGTCATGCCTGCATAGGAATCATTTATCAAATTCATTTCAGACTCACTCCAGTAGAGGCCCCTCCTATAGCTGTGACCCTTAGAAGCCAAAAAGTACAGCAGGAATGTGAGAAATGAGGAAAAACTGGGCACCAGTGTGGCCTGTACTCACCCACCACTCACACAGCTATTAAAGAGACTAAAATGAAATTAAAAACTTGAGGTTCCCTGTGGAGCCCTGGCAATGAAAATACTAATCCCCACATGGAGGAACTACAGGTAGGTTGAAATAACAAAGCCAAAACTTCTGACTCACTGGATTTTCTCCTTTCCCACAGGGAAGGCAGCCAGCCTGCCACAAACTGGGCTAGGGCCAGCTCTAAGTTAAGCAGATTCCAGGTTGTTGGGCTCCTCCAGGTTCTTTATCAGCTGATAAAAGACCTTTGGGCCACCACTCTGTCGAGCCCACCAGGATGGTCTCTTTATTATGATGATGCACATCTCACCTTCAAATCCCTGATCAAAGTAAACTGCAAATGTTGTACCAGGAGGTATGAAAACTTCATTGTCATTATAAAATTTTCAAACTATTTAATTGCATCTGGCTTTGTGTCTGGGGCGGGGGGAGGATGTCAGCAGCCAAAGTACTGGCACTGATGCTCCAAAGACTATGGGACAATAATCCCCCTTTTACCTCATGCCAAGTTGTGCAATGAACGTATTTGGAGCAAAAACTGCTTTTACTGTTTAGGGCATGTATTGTTGGGGAGCTTGAGCATGAGACCAGGCCTGCCCCAGTGAGAGAATAAATCTGTACCAGCACAGTCCTACACCTGGGCAAACTGCAAGAAAGGTGTGAATCCAGGAAAGCTGCACAGAGCCAAATCACCAGGGAAACACCTGCCCAAATCTTCACATCCAGAACCAGCCAAATACTCGGATCCTAAAATCATCCTGAAATCAGATGCCTGTGTATTTTTGACCCAAGGACTATCCAAGCTACTTCCCGAGGCTGAATCTGCCAAAGCAGCTCATTCCTGACCTGCAGCATTGCAGCCATTCCTGCCCTGGGCTGAGGGCAGGGCAGCAGCTGTGCTCCCCACCAGAGCTGGGTGACAGGACACCAACTCCGGTGTGGGACCCACCCACCTCCTCTGAGGAGTGGAGTGGCTGCAATCTGCAGTCAGGGGCCCAGCAGCTACAGGCTAATGAGGTCATTTTAGTAGTTTTGAAAGGCACTTGAAAAGCCCCTGTCAGCACTGTAGACAGTAAATGGTTGTTTTTCCCCAGGATTTCTGCTCTCTGGGATAACCACTTCTGCTCGCTGCGGACTCCCCAGGTGCCCACGAGAACACCGAGCCTCTGCCCCTGGCCAGGGCAGGAGCAGCCCTGCATCCAAGTGGGAGCAGTAATATGATGCCAACTCTCCAGAGCACATCATCACAGCAAACACCCTCAGGAAAACCCCCCAGCAGCTGTCAGGCAGCAGCACAGGGGCAGAGCTCTCACAGCACCTCGTGAGCCACGAGTGAACAGAGCATCGCTGTGGTGAGCTGCGAGCGGGACCGAGGACACAGCTTCCTTTGGCCTTCCCATCTTTCCCTTCAGGTACAGGCTGATTCCAGCAGCACAGTTGTCAAGTCAGCATTTGGGGCAGATGGAATTGCCATTTTAAGATCTCTTGTTTTCCCAAAGCAACAATCTGGAATCTGCCCATGGGGATAGTATTTCTTACAAAGAAAAGCAAAACCAAAACAAAAACAAAACACCCCAACACAAAACAAAACAAAAAAAATGCAAACAAAAAATCCCAACAAAAACCCATGACAAAAAATATGTAACTGAGGGACCAACAATCTCTCTGCCCTTCAGTCAACCCCAGAGGAGACGGTAAGTATTTTATCCACCTTTTTAGCCTTACTGGTTGCTGCAGCAATGACTTTCTAAATGCTCCCCAGTAGAGCACAGATCCTGGCATGACAGGGAACTGCCACTCAGTTTCCCAAAGAATGAGAAAAATCTGAAAGGCTCTACTTAATCCCAGTCATGACAGTCCCTATCAGGTCCAAGTTCTTCAGGCCTTCCTGATCCTAATAACCATCCAATGATATAAACCAAATTTTTGCAGTACCTTCTGATACTGAGGAGAAGGGAAGTGAGTCCTCCACTTTCACTGCCTTCCCACCAGGGAAGTCCTGAGTCCTGGAAAAAGTCCTTTGAAAGTGCTGAGGGAACCAGTGCACACAGAGGTGTCACTCAGGAACAAAGCTTTCAACTGTGAGACACAGGCCATGGATCCACAGCTGAGGTCCAGGGAAAAGGGACATGTTCTAGGTACAAGCCCAAGGGCAAGGCCCCATGTCCAAAGGGGATGTGTGCTCCCAGGCACTTCAGCTAACTGGGAGGCCAAAGTAAATTCTCTGACTGGTAAAAACTGAAATCCAACCAGCGTCTTTTCAGAGCCTTCAGAGAGCTGTTTTTTACTGGACATTCCTAGTTCGTGTCCCTGGTAAGGGCAACTCCTCCTTTCAGAGATGCTGCTGGCTCTGCAGCAGGATGTTCTGCACAGCTGTGGAATGCTCAGGGTGTCACAGCCCCGCTACCTGACAGGGCAGGGCAAGCCTTGGCCTCTAAGGAAGGAAGGGCAAATCCACAGAACAGCCCCTCCAACAGTACCAGTCCACACTGGAGTTTCAGGTGGGGTCCAGCATGGATGGTCCCTGTCTGACTCTTGTGAGGGGAGGGAAGGGCTGGGGAACTGCATCCTGCAGCTCAGCTCCAACTCCTCCTCCCTCGCTGCAGGCAGAACTTGCTCCTTGCCAAGCAGAGCAGCAACTGCTCCCACTGTCTGCATCCTGCTGCCAAGAGAAGCCTGGACAGCAGAGAAAAGGGGGTGAGAAATGTCACTCATCTCTATGCAGGTCACGTTTCACTCTGAGTTAGATTCTGCCATCACTGTATCACTGGGTCAGCACTGGGTATTTGTCCCTCATGATCCCCCTCCACTTGTGACACAACAGCCCTTTGGGTCCCATTATAGTGTGAAAGCTGGAAAAACTTGGAGGGTGCTGGGAACATCCATCCCGAGTGCCCTGCTCCTGGCAGCCACCATGGAGTCTGCAATATTGGTAATAATTGCCTCCATGTCAGACTAGACTGCTTTGCTACTGAACTGGGCTATGGACGGTCCTGAAAACTGGGTTCAGGTCCCCAGAACTCGCGTTTCCAGTTGCATCAGTGGGATGGAGCTGAGTAAGGACAAGGAATTCATGCTGGCTGCAGGAAGAACCGACAGGTAGCCAGGTTTCATGCCTACAACCAGGATATTTGATCTACCCCTCACAGCAAAAAGCAGGAATTTAATGTATCTTCTGGAGACGTGAGGATATTTAATCTGTGGGACCAGGAGAGAGGTGAAGGACAGCAATGTGAGATGGGTCCTAGCAAGACCAAGGACTCTCTTCTCCTGACACTCATATCTCAGAGTAAGCAAATTGCTGTTCCATCTGCTAATGGATCTAAGCAGCAGCTGCTGCTTAACGTAAAGCAGCAGCACACATCCTTGGAAATCAGTCAAGGTTGTACACTTGCATCCTTCGGGCAGGAGCTTCTCCCAGGGAATTTCCCAAGTGAACTGCAAGAGTGACAGGACAGGCTCCAGGGCCCTGTGCACTGTGTCCAGAGTGGCTGGAAATGGGAGGAGAATTTGCACGTTCACATACACTTTTACACAGTGGAGTAAAGTGGAATTCAAAGCCCTCTGCAGGATTGAACACCTGAGTTTGAGACAGAAAAGCCCAAACTTGCCCCAGGTGTAACTGTATTATCCCAGTGCCATGCTCACTGGCATTTGTGCGGTGCTCCTGCTCCACCTCACCTTCCCACGTCAGCTTCCCTCAGCACAGCCTTCGCTCGTTTCTTCCTCCCGATCCATCGCTTCTTCATCCCCATTTCTCCCTCTCCCGTTGATTCTGCCCCTCTTCCCTTCCCCAAACCACGACAGCAGACACGACACTGGGATCACTTTGCCCGCTAGGTCTGCATCCCATCCCGACCCTCTTGTCCCCTGTCTCTCCTGGCCAGGGACGTGGAGCCGTGGGCTCTGCTGGGAAGGGGCAGGATGTGGGAATTCACGGCTGTCCCTGCTCCAGAGCCGCTGGCCGTGCCCCTCCTGCCCCGGGCACCGGGACCCGCTGCCGTGGGTTCTGCGCCGACACGCAGGACACAGCCCCGGGCACAGCACGGGCGGCCCCGGCAGGAGCAAGGCGGGACACGCAGGGGCTGCAGCAGCGCCCACGGGGCAGGGCCAGCCCGGGGGCACCACACGCCTGCCGTGGGCATCCTGCAGCCTTCAAAACTATGGGGAAAGAGTCATTCTGTGAAATGAAAAGACTTTCCCAAACCATGCCCTTGAGTACGGATTTTACACTCAGGAAGTTCACTGTGGAAGGTTTTCCCACTCACTATACACAGGATTTCATATACATAGGAAGAATAAATGTAAACGTCTTAGAATCCAGCATTTTATGTGAACCTGTAAATAATATCCCTCTGCACACCCATGCCTCCAACTGTGCAGCTTTGGGCTGCTGCGTGAGGATGTGTAATCTAGGAATGGACTGAGCAGGAAAACCGGGCTGATCACATCCACGGGTCTGGCGTGAGGGGAATAACCACGTTAATTAATACAAGGGAACTCTTCACCGCTCACCAAAAACCCCCCCGGCCGAAAGAAGCAGAGAGCAGTTCTCCGTGTCTCCACAGCTTGTCGCTCTCTCACTCCTCAACGCCAGATATTTCCCAGCTTCAGGAAGCGCCGAGGTCGCAGGCGTGGGGAGGCAGAACTCGGCCTGCAGCCCTGGGAGCTGTGCGGGCAGGGATGAATCCTGCGGCTCCCCTCGGCCCCGGGGCCCTTGCTTTGCTCAGGCTGCTCCAGGTGGGAGCTGCTCTGTCCCAAACACCTTGTTACAGTGCGAATTCCTTCCCCTCCACCCTCTGCAGTTACACAAACGCAAGCACAAAGTGAGCATAGAGAGGGGGATTTTAAATCAGCAAGCTTACAGAGTCCAAACTGTTTAAAGTTAAAGTTTATTTGTATTCTTTGTAGGAATATCAATAAAAGTCCTCAAATGTATCTGTATCTGTACATATTACAAGAACCTTCAAAAATTATTCACAGAACAAAAATAAATCTTCTTTAGAACAAACCCAGGCAATGAAATGCAGAAATGGATCTCAGAGACCAAACAGTCCAGTGCTACAAGCATAAAAATACGGCTTGAAGAACAAGTTTATTCCTTTTTAAAGGTGTACTTTGTTGAAATAAAAAATAAATTATTTAGAGCTATAATTGTAAAACAGTTCTGTGTAGTAACACTCTTATTAAGGCCCTTGAGACAGAAATTTTTGTAGGTAGGATTCCTGGCAGGCATGATCTGTAAGGACATGCTCAGTCTCCTGGGAGTTAACTTAGTGTGAAGAAGGAAACACCTAAAAACATCACCCTAAATTTAACCCTTTCTCCTCTGGCAGACTCAGCTGGATACCTGTGGATGACCATGCCCACCACTGATGGAAATACACGTCATGGTTCAACTCGGCCAGGAATTGTTCTCCACAAACAACACAGACGATTTTGCAGAACACAAGCAGAACTCATACACACAAGTAAGTATTGCTGACACATTCCATGGAGATGGCTGTAAAATTCATGGACCTCCAAGTTAAAAGCTGGTGGGTTTATGCAAGCATCAAAACATGAAATGGGGGAAAAACTCACAGCCAACCCAAAGCAATTACATGAATGCAAAATAAACCCCATTTCTTTGATGATTTATTAGATGGATAAAGGATTCATTAGTGGATACACCTCATATTCTCGAACTAGAAAATACACACATCCCTTTCTATGCTCCTGTAGATTCCCTGTCCAAGTTATGCCACTGCAGAGGAATGTGGCAAAATCTGTAGCTGTATGAATCTGTGCTTTTGTGCATACCTTCCCATTTCTGATACACCAGGGAAGTAACAGCTGGTAATTCCGAGAGGTGAAATCTATTTCCCTTAAAAAAAAGGTCTGAATTCCTAGAGTTGCAAAGAACAGGGATTTACAGGATGCTGCCCCTAGGCCGTGCTCCCTCTGTCCTCTCAGTGCCTGTCCCTTGTCACCCTGCTCACCTCACACACTTGCAGACACCACACACAACCTGCCAAGAGGCCACACACAAGAGGCTGCTCCATCTCCCTGCCCTGCTGTGCTGGCCATGAGCTTTCCCTGAGCACTCAAGAAGCCCGGGTGGCCTTGAGGTTTGGAGAGAACCCTCCTAGAACGGTACCAATGTGGCCAGCACGGACTGAGACACCAGGATGGAGTGACTTTCCTGTTCAGTCTGAGGAACACACGAGCATTCCTCCTCCAGGCTATTCAATTTTTCCTGCACTACTTCATCTGTTCCCCAGTGAGAGCAGCAGCTCCTTGCACAGCATTAGACACAGCCCCAAGCCTTTGCTCAGAGTGTGAGCCCAAAGCCAGCGTCTGCCACGCTCCCCATCACACATTGCACCATTTAGTTCCTCACTGCTGCAGAACCCATTGGCTATTGAGTCTATATCCAAATGTGATCAGGCCCAGGCAGGACTCCTGGCCCTGAACAGACACGTGGTTTAGTGCCACTTGGATTTTATCAGTCTGGACAAAATAGAAACTGGCATTTTCACATATTGTCAGCTTGAGGCGGCTGAAAAATTTTCTGGAAGGCTGCTCGGTAACAAACTAGGAGAGACAGCTGCCTGCAGGACTCAGGAGCAGTGTTTTGTGCTGCAGGAGATCAATTCCAGTCTTGCAGCACTGACTCTACAACATTCACCCCTCCGGGGTCTGCAGGCAGCGACTCCTCGGCAGCGGGAGCTGGAGGAGCACGCTTGGCACCTTGGGGGAGAAACTGCAACAGCAGAGAAACAAGCATTCTACAAGCTTGAGAAACACACAGGAGCAGGTACAGCATTAGAACCTCACAAAAACAGGTGGATATTGGGGCAGGGATTATTTCCCCTCTAAAAATCGAGGCTGAAATGCTGTCCCTATTGCATTTCTTTGCAGAAACCAAAGTGGACAACTCAGAGCCCTTGGTATCAAACCACACAGCTCAGCCAGCGACCTCTGACATTACCAGGGCACTGGGGAGCTCCGGGGAAAGGTGTTTCCCAAAGTAATGCCTGAATAACTCTCCTAGAACAACACATCTGCTTCTGCCTTGTTCTGTCAGTGCAGCCCCACAGGCACTCACTCTCACACCGTGGTCATGGCACACCCACATCACCTGCACAGTGTCACAAGGGAGCAGTTCACATGCCCAGCCCAAAAGGGATGGGAACATGTTCCCCCATGCTACAGCTGTGCAATTACAGTACATGGCTACAGGGACATGCAGATGCCACAGAAATACCCCACAAAAAGGGCTTGTGTAAAAGAGCCCCTCACATGACAGGTTAACACAAATTGGAGAAGTTGCTACAGCTGCGATGCTTGAAGGGAGAAGGGAGGAACTCAAAGGCACAGTTTGAGGAATAAAATATCAGAGGTCAGCAAGGATCTAGAGCTGGAAGACAGTTTGGAAAGTATGGAAAAGTAATCTTTTAGTAAAGTAAAAAGCTCTGCTGAGCCAATGCAGAGCACAACCCCAGGTGTGTCAGTGCCAGCAGCACCGAGTCCTGGCCGAGCAGCCGGAGCAGCTTTGATCCCAAAGAGCCGAGCATTAATCCCAAATCCCAACTTGCTGCAGACTGCTGTGCTCCAGGCCTGGCTAGGATGGATGCACACACATCCTGCAGCACAGGGGCTCTGCGCTGATGCACACCCAGTGGCAGAACACACAGGGGTGGTGACACCAGAGCACACACACTACTCTGCCACCTCCTGCATCAGCTACAGAGCTGGGATGAATTTATTTCCAAAAAACAGGCAAACTTGGCATCAGACACCACATTTGGGTCTCGGTATTGCCAATAATTCACGTGCAGGGAACTGGCTTAGACAATCCTGTGTTTTTCATGAGACAATCCCACACCGAGGGATGTCTCAAGGTTTTGTCTCAAATTGAAGTAAACTTCCAATTTCCACAGCATGTGTGAATGGTTAATCACACTTGCTGTTATTGGTATATTTCTGTAATTAAAAATTTCAATGCTACAATAATTTAATTTACTGCAAGAGTTTGGGGGTTAGAAATGCACAGCAAAAACTGGAAGTAAAAATTCACACTTGACTCCAGAATCTGGGATTTAAAAAAAAACCACCTCTCTCAGATTAAATATTGTGGCATTTGATGAAATCATGAGAATTGACCATACCAAGCCATTCACTGTTCATCTGTTACAGGTTGTGAATGCTTCTCTCTCCCAGGAGAAGGTCATTTTGGAACGATATCCCATTCACATACACTCTGGAATCATGCTTCTCCAAACCACAACTGAAAGGAACTGGAGAGGAAAGCTTAGTCAAAACTTCGGAAGAAAAACTGGTGTGTACAGAAGTCAAAAAAAAATCCCTTTAAATTATCCAGAGAAAGGAAAATTTCAGCAGAAATGGAAGATCGTTCAATGAAAGTGCAGAAAGCACCTTTCATTGGAACTACATTGGCTAAGCAAGTGGCTGAAATAGTGAAAATAAGCAAGCATTAAAATACAAAAATCCTCTACAAAAAGGGACTTTTGCATATGGAATTTCCTGTGCTGGGCACGGGCACCCTTTGGTTAGCCCTTTCCTGAGAGGATTAACCTGGCTGTTCCCCATGGAGAGCAGAGATGGAATTCAGGGTGCCGCTGCACGGGGCGTGCGGTGGGGATTGGCTAGAAATTGTTTAAAAAGTATTTACAGGTCTGTAAGTTCTCCAAACAGAAAATATAAAACTGCATTAGAACTGGGGTAAAAAACAAAGAATCCTACCACAAAATCCTGCAGATTCCCTCTGTCTGACAGGAAGCCTGACTGTGCAAATTCCAGGAACCCAGCCTGCTGCTCCCCCTTTGTACCTTCTTTAGAAAGACCGTTCTTTGACAGAGTCCTATCCAAAGTAGGTACAGGACACAGCAAGAGCCAGTTCTCTTGCTAAAATGTTTCCTATCAAGTTTGCATTCAGCTAAAGACCAGCTGGGGAAGAGGGGAATAAAGCCAGCCGGTGAGTTCTCCTATGGAATTCATTTCACTCCATTCATGTCCTTGTACCAGCCAGTTGCTGTCTCAGGTCACCCACTGCTCACCTCACGCACAACACACACGCACACACGCTCCCCTCTTCCTCCTCCCAGGACTGCAGTGCTTTTAACAAGAGAACAACAACAACAACAATAGCAATAACAGTAACAATAACAACATAATAATAACAATAATAATAAAAAAAATAGCAATAATTAAAAAATCTACAGTATTCACTTCCTTTTGGTATATTACATTGGCATTTTCTGTACACAACCCAAGAGCTCCCTCTATTTACACAATCATCCTGAAGGACTTTTTCTGGAGAGCCTGGTTCTCCTGGCCCTGAGTGGGGAATTAAAGCCCACCCTTCACAGAGTTGCTTTTTCAACTTTATTGAATGTACAATACTATCTTAAAACAATTTAAAATACAACTTTAAAATACAATTCTAAAACAATTTTAGAACTATCTTTAAACAATTTTAGAACAATCTTTAAACAATTTTAGAACTATTTTTAAACAATTTTAGAACAATCTTTAAACAATTTTAGAACAACCTTTAAACAACTTTAGAACAATCTTTAAACAATTTTAGAACAACCTTTAAACAACTTTAGAACAACCTTTAAACAACTTTAGAACCATCTTCAAACTTTAGAACTATCTTCAAACAATTTTAGAACAATCTTCAAACAACTTTAGAACTATCTTCAAACAACTTTAGAACAATCTTCAACCAACTTTAGAACAATCTTCAAACAACTTTAGAACCATCTTCAAACAATACACCTTTCCTTTAACAGAAGAACTATGTGCAACGATCAGCGACGGAGACGCTTGGCTCTGCTCCGTCTTCCTCTTCCACGGAGCACCTGTGGAATTAGAAACTGCTGTTCTTAAATTCACCATTCTCCGTGATGGAAAGCTTGGGAGGGTTGCCATTCCGGACGTGCATGGTGTAGCGCTCCTTTACCTGCGTCAGGGCACCCATCAGGCGCGTGTTGGCCGAGTCCAGGAACGCGATCCGCTTCTCCTGCAAAGACACCCCCAGCGTCAGAGCTGCAGCGCACGCCCCGTGCTCGCGGCGGGAGCATCCTGGGCCGGCGGAATCGTGCGGCTCCGGGCAGAGGCAGCTGGGCCAGCATTCCCTGGCGAGATGGGCTGTCTGCCTCTTTCTGTTTTCGGGGTGCCACGGGCTGCTGTGCGGCCGCTCGGGCCCGCCGGGACTTTTTGCGCGACGGAAGGCGACAATCCGAGTTACAGCGGGGAATTGATCCGGGCACGGAGGCTCCACCCAGCCAGCCGCCAATGAGGCGGGATTGTGCCACAGGGGACTGGGAGGGTGTCGGTGTTAATAACAATGGTAGCCAATTTCAATATTAGTTTTTAGAAGTACATTAGAAAAACAGAAACAGGCAGCAGAAAATAAAAGTGGTGGGGGTTTCATCTGGCAGAGAAAAGTGCAAGTGGTATCTACCGACCATTGTCTCTGTGTTTTGGATGGAGTGTGCTCAGAGCAAACTCATAGGATGCTTGAAATAAATAAATAATAATAAAAAAGCAGATAACGGCAGCCTGCGGTGACAGTGCAACAGCGACACAGAAGCAGCAGCCAAAGCTAACGCTAAGGGTTACTGGAGGTGAGGGGGAGAGGGCACCATGGGTGGAGGGGAGATGCCATCGACAGAACACAAAAAACAAACACGGAACACGCTGCTCCTAGACCCATTCCAGCTCGGGGGGCTCCCGGGCTCCACGAATCCACGTGCCCAGTTGATTGTCCTGGCACAGAACGTGCCAACCTCCACCTGGAGCAGACAGCTCAGGGATGTGTGCTAAATTGACATAACCCGTCACCAGACCCAGCCTGCTAACAGTGGGACATCTGCAGTGGGATACAGCACCGGAGGGGCAAGCCAAGGAGTTGTCAGCACAATCAGAGATGACAATTTTCATCTTTCCTAAAAAAATAATAGTAATGCAGCTGCAGAAGGCAGTGCTAGAGACAACAGGAAGGTAACTGTGCTCTCCGTGCCACCAGCTGGTTGGCTTTTGTTCTTTGAGAAGGGAAAATGTCTAATTTGCTCGACTGAAACAAGCTGTATGTGGGAACTCTTCCCAGTCCAGCCCATTGAGAAACAAAATGGAGGGAAAAATGATGCACGGAAGGCATAAACATCAAGGAACAGTTCAGCCACACTGCTCAGGAGACTCACGTGCTACCACAGCCCCTGGGGATCCAGACCCCAGCAGATCAGTGCGTGCTACAGCACTAATCAGCAATGTTTGCTTTTCCCAGCGGGCTCCCCCGCAGGGGTGAGTGCTCGGGTGCAAAAACAAAGTCCTGCTTCTGTCACAACCCTGAAGACACCGAGCTCTGTGTAAAGCCAACGGAGGAGGAGGAGGCACAAGGCTGCCTTAGCCCTCATCCTGATCCAGCTGATGGGAGCAGGAAGGACAGGGACACGAGGAGTTACAGGCCCTTCCTCCTGTGCTGACATGAACCCTGCAGAACACAACTGCCTCAGTTGCCTCAGGAGCTCAGCAAAGCTCCTACTCCTCCGACTATATTTCACCCGGAACATATAATTTAAAATGAAAATTTTCCTTCTGAAACTTTTTCTGAAAAATTTCTAAAAAATCTTTCCAAAGAGTTGAGAGTGAAAGGCTGGGTGTTTTCGGGCACTGCTGAGCACTCACTGACCAGTCTGAAAAACAGCTGGAAATCCACACTTGGAAAATCAATCTTAAAAGCATGAGCTTGGTGAGTAGGGGCATCTTCTCACTGAAAGGAAAATTGGATCTACCAGGCACGTCTCTAACACGCTCAGGGCACAGGGAGCAGGAGGAGCTGGAATGGGTAGGAGGTCAGTGTGCTGGGCCAGGACTGGGTACTGCTCAGCTAGAGAACTGATTGGGTTTACTTGCCTGTTGGAATTATCTCATCCCCATTTATGACCTGTAATTTAACACAGCGGAGATGTCACTCGCAATAGCAACTGGGCCAGTTCTCTTTGCAGCTGTGCCGCTCCGAGGAGAGAGTCTGGCCAGAACTGTCCCTGCTCAGAGGCCCAGAGCCAGGCTCCAGAGCCAGGAGAACCGCTGGTGTCTGTGTGCATCGGGGCTCTGCACCCCGACACCATCGCAGGCTGGTGTCCCTGAGCCCAGGAGCCCAGGTCACTGCTGCTCCTGGCAGCCTTTAACTCTTCTGCCGGGTGCCATGAGCCAGGCTCCAGCCCCACTCAACGAATCTCCCATGAAAAAAGACCTTTCCTTTTCTAGCCACTGAAGGAATCACAGACTAAATAAAATCTTCCAAGCACAACTTCAAGGGATTGCTACAGAACCCAGCAGACACCTGGACTCCCCTGGTGAATCTGTTCTGAATCTTTCATCAGGCTCCTCCTCTGCTCAGGCACTCGAGGAAGGACAGTGACAACTGCACTTCCCCCATGCACTGCCTGACACTGAAGCACTTGAGGTTTGCCAGTGACCTTGCTTGCCCAAGAAAAAGAGTCAAATCATTAAAGCTGCTGCTTTGCTCCTGTTTTTTCACCACTTTCCATCACAGGTGATAAATGCTACATCATTTGATGAAGTGTGATCAAGGACTACACCCTTCCAGCCCTGAGGGTTTGAAGGTCTCACAAGTCAGCAGTGGTCCCCTCTGCCAGCTGGTGACGCTGGGATCACACTGGTCCATGCTCCACCTTGCTAGCCCATAACCAACACCAAGGTTGAGAGCCTCCTGGCACGCACAGGTAACAGACAAGTCTCTTACTCAGTCACAATCTCTCCCCTCCAAAAATCACTTTTCATATTTGCTCAGTGCCCCTTCCACCTTCTTGAGGCAGATGAAAAATGCATCCCCCCCTTTCAGAGTCCAGGCTGCTGCCTGGATGAGCTGCCATGCCACATCTGTAACAGCAAGATGACCTGACTGTGCCTATCTCCAAAAAACACAGCTTTTTGCTGCTTTATATTTTCCCTACAGTTCCACATAAGTTCCAATATTTCTAATACCCCAGTGCCATCCTTAACCATGTTCAGCTGAGACTCCCACAACCACTCTTTGTGTAGGGAATAACTTGGGTTATTCCTGAAAAAATTAAGGAAAGTTTCCAGTTGGAACTACTGAAAAGCCCAGAAGCAGGAAAGAGACCCTCCAAATGCAAATACCACAAATGTAACACGGCAGGCAGATACAAACCAGTCCCAGGTTCTGTTGTGGGATCAGCACAGACACAGAGGAAAAGCTGGAATGACCCCACAGGATACACCCACATGCACTGCCCATGGGGTTCCCCTCCCCACAGCTGCCCGGGTGACCGAGGTGGGAGCTGCAGGTTTGTGGGAAATGGGCATTTCCCCGGGACTGCCGGGACGGCCAGTGGGGTGAAATGCCACACGTGACATTCCCAGGACAATGCTCCGTTGCAGCATTCTCTCTCCTGGACTCCAGGGTCCAAAGCCATGCTGTTGCTGGCACAGCTCAGATGCATGCACATGGCAGCTAAACTACGCTGGGCTGAGGCACAGCTTTCCCACAGTCCCAGGCCCACACTTGGAATATCATCTACACAATGCACAGCTACTCCTTTACTCCCCTGGGATCTCACGAAGTAACAAAGGTAATTTGGAGAAGTGATAAGTCCTGGGATTTGTCGCCAGGCTGCCTTAAAGCCCAGGTCAAACAGTACTAATTAAAGCCCCCAGTTCTCTCCCAGAGGCAATAAGTGACACGTGTGACACTGCAGGCCGATACAGCTTGGAAGATAGAGAACGTGCTGGGGCAGAAGAGAGGGGCGAATAACGGGTTCTACACACAGGTTCTGGGAGATCCCGAGCGCTTTACCTACCTGTGCATCAATAATTTTCTGCTTTGCGTCAATGACTGCTTGCATCTCAGCGTGATCCTTTTTCAGCTCCTCTTCAACAGCCATGAGTCTGATGAGCAAAGAGAGGGACAAATTAGGACAGTTTAGTACTATTTCCAAGCGTTTCAGGTACTCTGGCCTGTGACTTCTCTGCTTCTCCTGGCTCTTCAAGAGAAGAATTCTGCTGCTCTCAGGAAAGCTTCTCTCTCCATCTGACACTCCCAGTTGCCCAACCTTGTTATTCTCAGAATGGACATCGCCAAAAATGCAACTACTCTGAGAAACTAATCTCAAGTACAGGTTCCAAACAAACAAAAAACCCGACCTATAGTAAGTACAACAGAGACCTAAGTTAAAAATTCCTCAATATTTTCCTTCACTCTCCTGACAATCTCAGGCAAGTTTCCACACCTGCATCCCCATTCAGCTCTAAGAATGGAGAGAACACGTGGCACAGGGGACCTGCTTGTCCCACCCCGTCCAGAGCTTTCCAAAGCCTCACCTGCTGATGATACTTTTCATCTGGCTGTCCTTCTCCTCCTGCTGCCTGCGCAGCCTGTCCTCACTGTCCTCCAGTCGAGACTTGTAGTCCTGCAGCAGCTTCTGCATCTGCTGCTCCTGCACCAGGAGCCGCCGCTCGTACTCCTCCAGCCGGCGGCTGGACACGCGCAGGCGCTCCTTCAGCTTGGCTATCTCCTGCTCGTACTGCAGCCAGGAGGGAGGCAGATGCAAAGGAGAAAGAAGAAGAGATCGGACCATTATAACGCCCTGCTGCTCTTCAGGGGAGCGCTGGGGTTTTTTTTAAATGAAAAATAAGCTGATTGAAGTAAAGGAACTGAGAAGCAAACATGGGGGCAACCACAGAGAAGGCTCCCACTGGGCATCAAGCTGCTCCCATGCTGCAGGGTATCGCTGTGCAGCATAATTCAAGCAGTCAGAGGGCTCTGACATGGCTCCTCAGCCCTGACTGGGAACATCCTGCCTTGCTCCAGACTCCAGCAGTTCTCAGGCAGATCCTGCTAACAGCGCTCAACTGCAGAAATGGCCTGGGCTGCCCAAACGTACAAACCAGACCCGTGTGGGACCCAAACAACTCACTCTTCAGGACCTAATCAATCAGGGCATGAAACCACTGGGGAGGTCAGAGCAAACTAGTCACTGCAAACCAGAGCCTGTCAGATTACTTGGCTGAGCTTTTGTTCTTCTTGTCTCTGTGGGCAATCATTTCTGCAATAGTGCCATGAATCTCAATATATTCCTTTGTTTTGGGTTCATTCACCTTTCCTAACAAACCTATGTTTCTGCTTCTCTGTCCACTAAATGTTCTCCTCCTCACTCCCCGCCTTCTCAAAATACCAAACCTCTTACACAACAACTCCATCCCCACAGCAACATATGGCTCTAACTGTATTTGGAAAAATGGGATCTACTCCTGAAAAAACATACACTTTAAAAACAGACCATGAAGATTTCTGTGCCGCTCAGAAACCCTGCAGTAGCTGGGTGACAGGCATTTGCTTCAGGAGAAGCCCAAGACAAAATCTGACTGCCGCTACTGGTGAAGGCTGAGCTGCAGCTCTGTACAGTCCCTGTGAGTGTCCTAAGCTATGCTCAGCCAGGTGAACAATCCTGATTTACTTTATTTATGGAGTTAGTGATCACTCTAACCAATATAACCTGTGTGAGAATGTGTGACGCTGTGACAGCAGGGCCTGAAAGTCCCTCTGAGCTCGCTGTGGGGTGCACAGGACTCGGTGGCACCCCCTGAGTTGGCTGCACACAGAATCAAATTTACCTTCTCAGCATGCTTGACTTCGTCCAGGTTCTGAGTCATGTCCTTCTTTGTGTCCTCGTACTGCCCATTGTTGAACACCCAGGCAGCCGTCCTCTCCACTGGGGACAGCGTGGCCGAGTCCACTGGTGACTGCACCTAGGGCAGAGACACCTGTCAGCTCTCTCCAGAGAAACTGCACACAAACCAGCTCTAAAATCCAGTTCAGTTGGAGAAGAAATATACCCATGAACCTGTCAGCCTCAAAGGATCTCCAAAACGTCTCCTGCAGGGATACTCCATTCTCCCTTGGCTTTGGACCTACAGCACCTGCCCGAATCCCTCTAAAACCAACACACTTCAGAAATTTTTCTTCCTCTCCAAGTGAGCGTCTCTCTGAAAAAGTTGTCTCCCAATCCCGTTCACATCCACCTCTCCCCTTTGCCACACTGTCAGCAAGGTTGTCTCACCCTGCCACGTCTTGCACAGAGCAAACACAGGGACAAAGCTGTGCTCGCAGCTGCTCAGCTGAGACAGGTTGCTTTCCCTGGAGTGCTGAGGAGCTGAGCTTGGGAGCAGCTTCCTCAGCCAGGCTGGGACAGACTACAGAGGAGCATGGGACTGCACAGCCTGGATCTGGGACAGCACCTGGGTGTGGCAGGGAGGTGTGACATGATCACAGCAGTGCCTGCCAGGTTGGGATGGTCCATTGCAGCGTCTCGGCCCTGCCAGGGCCAGCTGTGCTGACTGGGAGAACTGTCCAACCTCTTTGGAGGCGCTCTCTCTCCTCTTTAAGGGAGTCCAAATAGGGAGCCAGGAAAAGAAACAAGAAGCTCTCTGCCTGGCTGGGGAAAACATGGCTTTTCTGGGGAAAACAAATTCCAAGCAATTTTCATGGACAAAGACAAGTTTATAAGCATAGGAATTAGCATAATTACCCCTGAAAGAGCAACACTGTCTTATGTTTTTGAGAAATGCAAAAGATCAACTTCTCCCCAACTGCAGCTTCTATTTGTGCCCCGGCAGCTCTTCCGCTCCTTGCCCGGCCCAGTGGTGCACCTAAGTGCACTGTGCTCCCTGGCTGGGGGCTCTGAAGTCCCAGTCTCAGCCAGGAGCTCTCCATGGGGGAGGAACAGCTCTTTGGTGGTCAGGGATCATGTCACCCTACTGCTCAGGAGGACAGGGCTGGTGGGTGCTGGATCTGCTCCCACAGCTCAGCTGTCCTGAGCAGCCATGGACACCCCAGCACTGGAAGAAGCCTCAGCAAAAATGTAAAGGCAAAGAAAAAGCATAGGAATTAGGCAAAATTGCCTGGATTTAGGCAAAGGCCTTTTCCCTAGAAGGAAGTTTTCACAGCAAAAATGCTATTAGCCCCTTAAGGTGTAGTGTGGCAGCCTAGTGAAGCTCCCTAATTCCGATTTTTTTGATGGCATTTGCTGTCAGGCAGCCAGAGCAAAGGAGACCACGGGCTGTGCGTGGCTGCGAACCGCTGGAGAGATCAGGAGCAGCGAGGGAAGAGCACTGTCACCATCCACTGCAGCTACAGGGGACTCAGACAGCAGAAAGGTTACTGTAAAGTACATCCCCAGCCCTGCACCAGACTGCTGAGCAGCAGCAAACCTGGCCAAACAACCTGCCAAGTGTAGGACAGAGCATTTCCAGCAGCCAGATTCCGAAAGCTGTCAAAGACCAAGCGGATGGCAAGTCACACATGCTAATGGGTTACAAGTTATTCTCTCATAAAGGGCAGAAAAAGAATTAGTCTGCTAGGATCATGTATTAATTCCCCTCTTTGCCTCTCTTCCAGAGGAACACACTGACATTTTTGTTCCCACCTACCTCCTAAATGGAAATGGAAGGCAAAAAGTGACCTCTCCCAGCAAACAAAGGGCCCAGCTCTATATTCAGAAACAAATGGGACTTGTAGAGAACAGAGTCTAATAATTATAACGCCCACAAAACATGCCTAGAAAGAACATGCCCAGAAAGAACATGCCCAACTTCTCTTTCTCTTTTTTAAATAAGAACAGAATTCCACAACAAGATTTGCAATTAAAAGGACGCAATGGAATTTGCCTCGAAAAAAATGTTGGCCACTCGATTTGGCACCATTCAAGACGTTGTTCATGGGTGTGGGGAAGGAGAGAACAAATTGATTACTCTGAAAAAAGCAGGAGCAAGTACTCTAATGAATCCAGTGGAAATAATTAGTATAGAAAGTACAGTGGGAAAACAAGTGGATGCACATCCCCTTCACAGTTATCCTTGTTACTGGCCTAAAAACGTCCTACCAGCACCACACAGGGCCTAGCTGTATCCCATAAACACCCTTCACCTAGCCATGCCCCTCTGCCCCAGTGTAAAACACACTGCAGGAGGACACAAACACACACACTTCAAATAACAAACAATTACTTCTTCAGGTATTACTAACTTGGCATACTAAGCTTTGGTTTGTGATTCAGTGTTTCTGGTCTTGTACTTCAATGAACTTGAGGTTATCAAAGTAGTTCTGAAGCCCTGACTGCTCCTGGGTTCCCAGGCATCAGCCAGGTTTTCCTGTAACATTCAGGAGTTTGCCAAGAATGCTCCACTGTCAGGGAACCCCAAGAAAACCTTGGGCAGAGCAGAGGTTGTTCTGCCAGCTTCACCTCACAGCCCAAAGCCTTCCCCCTGCAAAACCTCTGACCTGCAGATCACATTTTCTACCTTCACTGTAGTGCCAAGCACTGAAATACTCACTTTTTCTTTAAAATTAAACTAACTGAGGAAAATATTTTCATACACAGCAAATCACAACAGGATTATTATTATTTTTTTAGAAAAGATAAAGGAATGTTGGCTTTTTGACAAGAAAACCTTGATTTATAGTTGCCTATGAACAACTGATAAAGTGCATTAGGAGTTGGTAGATATAAGCACTCCTTTCCAGAAAAAAATTGCATTATTCATTGTTTGGGATGATTAATGGAAAAGCAGCACTTATTTGAGGACCAGCAAGAGATTGCTCCATCATGGTGAAATATGGATTTCTCCACACTTTAGACAACTCTGCTTATTTGTTATTTTGGCAGCAGTTATTCTGTGATGTTTTATCTTTGTTCATTTCCCTGTTTCGAGGTAGCTCTGCTTTTAAATTAGCACCACAGGGCAAACGCAGTCTCACGTGGCGATCTGAACTATCCTTTGGAACAAAGCTGCTCCTGGTTTCTTTCTTTGTATTCAGGGAAATTTTCCAGTTCTGTTTCTTTCAGTGGGTTTGCTGCTACCTTAGTAAATGGAAAACAGTTCTTTTTTTTAAAAGTTTAGTACAAAAGCATCCCAGTGGCACAGACAAAGTGGCTTGCCAAGCTCGTGAGGGTGACAAGCATGACTACTCCTTACACTTGCTACTGGCCACTGGCATAGGTGCTGCTACTCTTGAGTCAGCTCGACTTCAAGGTCAAGAAAGCTTTGGAGGCCAAGAAGCAACAGGCTGAACAGCAAAACAGAGGCCTGGAGAAAAAATTTCCTTACCTGCTGCGTTTGCTGGCGCTGAATTGCCCGCACCTTGGGGACGGGGCTCTCCCGCGAGGACGGGGACTGGTGCCGGGAGCGGTTCCCGTTCTGGATGGACTCAATGGCCACGGCCCCCGAGGCGCCGGACACGCTGCCCGTGCTGCGCAGGGAGGGGCTGTGCGTCAGCGTTTTGGCCCTGCTGCTCAGCATGGCCTGGTCCATCTTGCAGATCTGTGCCTGGCTGCTGCTGTTCTGGCGGGGCAGCACCACCGGCACGTGCTTGTCGGGGCCCGCGGGGCGCTGCGCCGAGTCCTCGCTCTGGGAGCTGCGCTTGCCAGAGTCCTCCAGGCTGCTGTTGCTGCGCCCGCTGGGCTTGAAGTCCTCGCTGTTGCTGCGGCTCCGGGAGCTGGCGCTGCTCAGGTTCTCCGGGCTGGAGTCCACGGAGGCCTTGGCCATGGCGGGGCTCGGGTTGTTGAGCTGGTAAACCGGGTTCTGGAATGAGAGAGGCCGGAGGCTGCCCTGTTGGTTCCACGCCGGGTGCAGCGGCCGCCGGACCTGAGGAGCGCTCTGGGGGGTGCTCTGGGTGTCCCACAGCTGTCTGATGTTGGCCACCTGGGTGACGGAGAGCTGGCTGCCCGCCAGGCGCAAAGGCACATCGTGCATCATGGAAGCAGTGTCACTGTGAGCTGTGTGAGGGTCCTGCAGGTCCATCAGGGAGATGCTACGTCCATTGGGCAAGACACTTACCTTTTCATCCTTATCTGAGCAAGTCATGCTCTGGGTGGATGCCTGCTGAACCAGCAGTAAGGTCTTGCCCCTAAAATGTCCATCTACATTTTCCTGGGTTGGAGACTTCATCTTGTTTATGTCACTGTGGAGTGGAAAGGAATTTGGTTAATTTTTGAGCAGCCAAGACCCCGAGAGATCTGTCCCAGAGAAGTCTTTCTACCTCACTTAACCTCCCCCCACTGAAAACTTCAAGGAGCCAGACTTCCCTTTATGAGCTTTTTGTGTACAAGTCAGAACACACTCTTCCTTAATTACCACTTGGAGAATTGTGTTTGATTCAAGAAGTCCTTAATCTTTATTTTTTTTCACAGGTGAAATCTAAACCATTCCCACTAAATCCTCCCCCCTCAGTCACTTGTGTCTCTAGCAAGACTTCAGTTGCCATTTAACCCTTTGCCATAATGTAACAAGAGATGGCACAAAAGGAAATTGCCTCAAGTTGTGCCAGGGAAGGTTTAAATTGGGTACTAGGAAAAAGTTCTTCACCTAAAGGATTGTCAACACTGGCTCAGGCTGCCAGGAAGTGGTGGAGTCACCATCCCTGGAAGGTGTGTGGCACATGAGGACATGGTTTAGTGGTGGCCTTGGCAGTGCTGGGCTAATGGTTGGACCGGATGCTCTTAGAAGGCTTTTCCAACATTATGATTCTATGACACTGTGTATTATGGAGGCCTTAAAATTCAGCAGGAGTTGTGTGAAGGCTGCTGCAGAGCTGGATGTAATCTCAGAGGGCAGAGAATTCCAAGTGACAAAGCTGGCCCTTGTACCTGACAGCACAGGTACTACTCTGGGCCCGCAGCAGCCGAGCCCTTTGGCAGCTCTGCCATGCCACAGCTCCAGGTTAACAGCCGTTCCAGTGTGAGAAATGCTGCACCAAACACAGGAGGCACTATGTTTTGCTGTTCCACAGGTAGTCAGTTTTACCTACAGCTCAGTTTTTCCATTAGCAGCCTGATGGCTAGAAGGAAACACTAGGGCTGACCATGCACTCAGGCTGGCAGTAAATCACAGAACTGCTTTTTTATCAGCTCAGGTCATTGGGTCCCAGAGATGTGGTTGAGTCCTGGGTAAGTCCAAAGCTCCAGGTCCCCAGTGCCACCTTGTGCACCTCTGACTGGGACGGTGTACTCCCCGTGAGGGAGGCCCAAGCTCCCATTCTGCAGCGGGGCTGGGCAGCCAGCTCAGGTGACGAAGCCCTCAACCCCCAGAATCACGGAACGGTTTGGGTTGGAAGGGGACCTCGACGATCATCCAGTTCCAACTCTTCACAGCTTTAACAACCCCACAGCTGCCCTCGAGCCCTGGGCTGGGACGTACCCGTCGGTGGGGTCCTCCGTTATCTTCTGAAGTCCTGAGGAGAGACTTCCCGCGACGTTTGGGCTGGAGCTGTGCTCCGCGAAACGCTTCAGCTGCTGCTGCAAGGGTACGGGGGTGGCCAGGCATTTTGTGATATCCGCAAGGATACGAGGGAGAGGTCCCAGTTTTGCCATGGTTGCCTGTAGGAAGGAATTTTCACCCTAATTGGATACAAGCACCACGACATCCGCCGGGGTTTTTTTTGGTCACGGTGCACAGAGGCGGAGGGATGGAGTGGAAGGAAGGAGGGTGGGTGGTTGTGTGCGGGTGTGCCAGGATCGCAATGCAGTGTTATGGAGCAGCGCAACGACGGCGACCAGATGGATGGAGGAGACGAAACGGGGTGCAGCAGACATTGAGGAAAGAAAAGGAAATAGAAAAGAAATTAGGATTGACCCCCAAAAATAAAAATCATGCTCAATAAAACAAAACTACTGCCATTCCAACGCAAAACTATCATGCAAAGCACGCTGAGTCCCGGGTGGGTGGGGTCAAAGTGAAAACTACGGCATCTGCTCACTGAAGGGCATTCAAAGGCTACAGAAGCAGCCGGTGGGGGGAACTTTCCAGGCAAAGGGTGTCACATGGTGAAGGAAATGCATGCCAACAGGTGAGGGGGATCATGAGAGGGTCGCAGGGGTTGAGGGTGATGGGGAAAGGGAAGGTTTTCACTTCATAAGCCTTTCATTTTTGGTATCCTACATGGATGCCATCTCCTTTCTCACCTATGTCAACAATGAAGCCATTCTTCCCTACCCAAACATGAAAAATAACTGCACGAGAGCAGCAGTGATCCTCATCCCAAAATCACCCCACCAGCATGGGATGAAATGTGTGGCTCCAGTTACAGGTTAGCTCAGTGCTGGCCAGGCTGAGGGTAAGAGCAGCTGGCCTTCAGCAAAGAAGGCTGCTCCTCCAGGCCCTGGCTTCTCACCCCTTTGGGTCACTGCTGGGAGATCAGCTACAGGGCATCTCCAGGCTCCTGGGACTGCAGGAAGAAGGTGAAGGAGCTGCAGGTTTATTTAAAAATTAAAATTCTGCTACAAAACCAGTGTTCTTCTCAAAGATACCCTCGTTTTCCCCATAAGGAGGTATTCAGCCAGTTTGGCCCCAGAGAAAGGTCTCTTTACAGACACTTTCATACTGTGGCTATTAAAATTGCCACGGTGGCTCCTCTCATTATTTCCCAGTCATTCCCTGCAGTAAAGCCATAATGCACGTAACTTTACCCCTTAATTCTCTTTTTAGGAAACCACTGTACCAGCTCCCAAGGGCCTGCTGGGATAGATCCATACATCTAACCTACAGAAAGGGCAATGCAGATCCACACATTTGGAATGTACGCCGTGTACGCGTACGAGGTAAGTTGAAAAACGAGATCATAACTTGTTATCAAACCAAGATTAATATACAGACTGTCTTTTTGAGTCAAGGACATTTCAATTTACTCTGATGCAACAAGCTCAGTTTTTTGTTTTCTCTTTTAAATAAAGTACTGTGAAAAAATAGATACCCAAGCAATAACTACTTTGGCAAACCCTAATGCAATAAAAATTGAGTGCATTGCTATTCACCTTACTTCTCCAGTTTCAAAAGAAAGAATAATATACATAGAATATGCACAAAGTAATGCACCTCTAAAAACTGAAGTATGGAACAGTTCCAAGCACTTGAAAAAAAAGAAAAAGACTCACAGTTCAGCTTTTCTGGGCCTTATCAACTACCTTTGCTATCAAGATTTTAATGATTTTGGCTCCTGCAGACCCGCACAGCTAAGGAAGAGCAAAGCTCTGCCTTTCCTCCTTCTAGAGCTAAATGGAAGCCGTGTTAATTGCTGGTGGTGTCCGCTGGGATCAGCAGGACAGAACCTGGGCACTGCAGGTGAGCTCAGCGCAGTGCACAGCACAAGGCATCTTGCTTTGCTCCAGGAGGACACTCGGAGCGGATCCAGCTTTTTACGTGGCATTCCTTGTATGCCAGAATCAAAGCCTACGGAAATGAGACCATCTCAGCAGGCTTTGGATCAGGCTGTTGATGGGAACAGCTCTGCAGGGCCAACTCACTCCTCCATCAGAACTGGTGTGCAGGGAAGCACCTCCCTTAGCACCAAAAGGGCACCGCAACACGGCCTTTTTCTGTCCCAACGCCCTGCCTTCCCTCCAGCTCGCTTACGAGAAAGGACTGGCTGCCCAGGGAATTCCAGGTCTACTTCTAAGCAATGCCTTCAGCACCTGGCCTTCCTAAAGGCTCTGCACAGTGTCCTCACGGCTGCTGAAGCCCAGGCACCTCCCACGCCCTGCTGCAGGCCTCAATCCGAAATCACGGAAGAAGCAGTTGTGAAATGCCACTATCAAACATTCCCCTCCAAAGCTCTTGGTTTCCCTGGATATTCCCTGGTGTTTACTGTTGCTACAGCACCATTCCTGGGCCTCCAAACAGCTTTACCTTATCAAGCTGGGACACAACATCCCAGAGGAGGGAATGCAGCATGGAGAGCTCTTTGCCCAGGTCGATGTAGCCGTCATACACAGGCATGTTCGAGATGGTATCTGGGTTGGAGAGCTCCCTCAGAAAACGCTTCATTCCTCCCCACTCATGCTCCAGAAATTCATTCATGAAGGTCATGTACTCTTCCTTAATACCAAACCTGCAGGAAAGGGAGGTGGGGGGAAACCCAGTCAACAACCTCCACACAAAAAGCAGAGTACAAGTCCTTACAGACAATTACTTAAACACTTTAGTTTAGATCTGCCTTTCTGAAGATTTGGAGTATTTAAAAAAAAAAATTCAAAATCTGAAGATTTTGAAGTCTTGGAGCAAAAAAACCACATGGACAATTTCAGAGATTCACTGCTTTGTGGTACTTACTTAAATACTACTACTTCACTGTTTACATTACAAATTACATCTCTCCCCGCTCCCTCCCACAGATACTCTTTCTCTCCTCCCATGCAGGAGACATGCCATACCCTTTGTATCATTCAGCTGGGAATTTTGGAAGGAGAGAGCACGAAAATCATGATCCTTGGTGGGAACAGGCTTCCTTCCTTTTGAAACAGCACATACACTAACATGCTAGTGTATGACTCTTCTTGGTTTTACGATGTGTCCCCTCCACAGACTTCTCAAGGAGAATTTATCTAAGGTGTCTTGAGGGGAACAGGGTTCACATCTAAGTGAGAAGATTCCTCCTTTCCTAAAGCTGGCTTCAGTTTGCCAGAGAATCAGCTGCCTGTGAGCACACCTAGGAGTCAGGGCTCTCCTTGCACACCACAGATTTCAGTTTCACTGGCACCACCTACTTGGTAAAGTTGGCGAGGTTCTGGATGACTTTAGCAATGAGGGTGAGCGTGCGAGAGGTCTGCTCATCAGGGTACTCCTGCATGAGGTTGAAGAGGCTGGGAGACATGATGGCAGGGCACAGGAAGCGGAGGAACAGAGAGGCACTGATCAGGCGTTCAGTGATGTCCTGCTTGCCCCTGTTCAGGCACTGCTGCTTCCAAGATGCAAACACCTCCTTCAGCTCACGAGGGAACACGCTGAAAAGCAAAACAATGGGAAATAAAAACGCGCTGGCCGCGAGATGCAAGAAGCTGAACTGGTGATCAGCCACCTGCAATACTGATCTGTGAGAAAACATCAGCTCTTTTTGTACCTCCCCTTTTCCTCTCCTTCTCTCTAGGCTAGGTAATGTCATTAGGCATCTATTCATAGATCCCCATTTAATCTGGTGACACTTAAGTACTCTTTAAAAAACACCCCTTGTTCGTATGTGTTAAGTGAAGCCATTTCCAGACACGCTGATTTGCAAGCTAAGAACTACTTACCCATTGCTACCCTGGAGCAAACAGGGTGTTAGAATCCTGAAAACAAACCCAGCCAAACTGAACTCATCTCCATATCTGACAGTTTTACCTTGCTTGTTAAGCTCTCAATACTGTGCCTGTGCTTCATGCCAAAGCAGAAAGGCCCCTCTTCTTCCACTGCTACTCAGAAACAGATTAATAGAAATCTCTCTGCCAGGGCTTCCTCCCTGTGATTTCCTGTTCAATTCCACACATCTGAAGGGTCTAAAAGTTTTCTGTACACATCAAAACTTGCAGCTTTTTATGCCAAGTCCAAGCTAAGCTGTTACCTTCTCACTTCATTCCCTCCTTATCCAGTCACACTCAGTATGTGTTCCCTCGGCAGGGGATTTGGGCAGAAGCCCCCACAGGTGCGGTTTGTGGGCTGGGACCCCTCAGTCTGGGCACAAGCCCCACCTGCAACCTGGAGTCACATGTAGGAAGGCAGTGAGGAAAGGGGACACAGGCAGCCTGGGAAGATGGGTGGGTCTGTGCTCCTTCCCTGTGCCACTGCTGCTCTCTCACCCTCAGAGGAGGAACGGGCACCTCCAAGCACACGGGGACAAAGGGAGGGAAGGAAGATGCCTTACCAGTAAGAATTGATAATCTTGCAGAAGACCAGCTCACAGCACATTTTCAGGTTAGACTGATGATCTGCTAAGTCACCCTGTGAGCACCTGCTGGGATCTGCTTCACAGTTTTCATCTGACTCATACACAGCCTTGATAAACTCCCCTGGAAAAAGGGAAGAGGATGAGAAACCAGGGTACTTACAGGAAAAGCCTACTTGACACACCTTTAAATCCTGCTTATGTCTTTCCCTGGCAACTGCCTGTCCTGCTCTGGGTGTCTGCAGCACAGCCTCCAGACACCAGATGTTGGGCACACGACTCTTCCCAGCCCTTTCCCAACAGAGCACAGCCTGGGCTCTGCTGCTTCAGCCTCCCGTGCCCTCGCTGTCCCCAGGCACAGGGGCAAAACCAGGATGGCTTTGCTTAGCAACCCTGCAGGCACTTCCCTTATGGCCTAGAGAGGAGCATTTGACTCGGTATTCAAACTGTGTTATCAACTACAAAATTATCCACACTCTTAGGAATGAAGCTGTGTGGTATTTGTCTTCATAATTTTCCCAAGAAACATGCTGGCAATGGTATTTATTTAAATTATTTCCAAATCTGCCTTTTTTTTTTTTTTAATTTTAAGAAGTGTCACCTTGCTCTTGCATAAGAGTAATACCCAAGCACGAGCTAGATGCTGCTAATTTTCTCAGCCTCTTATATCAACACCTTACAGCGTTTTTATGGCCTGCATCTTTCAAAGCTCCGTGTCAGTTCTGTCACCCTTCCCTTCCGGCATCACAACAGAAGCTGCTTGCATACAAACCACATGAAGTTGCCTTTGTCTGGCACACTGGAATGAACTACTCACTAGTTTCCCTACTCTATATGCAGCCATTCCAAGTGATTTTTAAATGGCTGGGTGTTCACTAGGAAAATCTCTTTATTCATTGGTTTAATGATTCAATGTCTTTCAAGTTCATCTCCTCAGATGATCTCGCTGGCCCTGAGCTAACACAAGGCTTGTTTGTGCAAAAGGGGTTTGTTTTTAGCATTTGCTTTCCTAAAACCCCTTAAACACCTCTCAACCCCTCCCCAAATCTCAGCTTGGTGGTGTTGCAAGCAAAGCAGGCACCACATTTTCTTAATTTTTTTTTTTTGTGAAGGGGTCCAAAACATTTCTGCTGAGGGCATCTGAATCTCTTATTTGCAAAACTGTTGGCACCACTTTTGTTAAGCCAATTCTGTTTTAACTCTTGTTTACTTGATAATATTTTTTATCCTTACACATATTTGAAACTTACTCTTTGTGGGCCACAAGACCTTGCTATAATCAGATATAAGATTCCCTTACAGACATGTTACATTGCTAACACCAACCACAGTGTCTTCAATCCTTTCAAAGAACAGGGCAGCTGAGTAAAATGACATTTAAAACCTGACCAAGAATTAGATGGGGATATTGTCATAAGCAACACTGCCCTGAACTATAGACAGGCTGGACAACCTCAGGGGCATTTTCCATCTCTCCTGCTTATGATTTACCATCTTATCACTCAGCACTTAATGCTGTATTAGAAGTCATTAATGTTAAAATATTTTATGCAATTACTGCACATTAAGGAGCTTGCAGTCAGCTGTAATGGAGTGCTCCTCCAGCTGACGTTCAGCCTGCTGGGAAGCGCAGCCCCAAGTACCAGGCTGCTCGTTCCTCCGTACCAGGTGAGAGCCTACAACTGTGACTTACGCTCAGCAGCTCTACCCAGGAGAGTAAGACTGCCAGTACAGGCTCATTACACTTCAGAAATGGCCAAGCTGGATATAATCACAGAGCTGCCTATGCTGACCCTTGGAGCACTAATTTAGCCAGCTATCTCCTTGATGCCTTGCCAGCGTCTGGGATTGCTGAGGACAAGCGAGACTGCTGGGAAAGCAAGCTGCTTGGCTTTTTTTTTTTTTTTTTTTTTTGTGAAAGGATGTGGTGTGGGACTTGGCTTTGGCCTGATCTTGTTTCTCTTGTATCAAGTTCCAGAGCTTTCTCCATCCCAGAAACAACAGGGGGTGGGCAGCTCGTTGTGCAGCTGTGGTAAGGAAGATCGTGTGGAGCTGCTAAAGGCTGACTGTGGCGTGTCTGCGGAACACAGGGGGCCTGGGGTTGGTCCCCTTTACTGCTACCTTTGTGGGGCCAGGAATTCCCAAGGCTGTGCCTTATGACTAGAGCAGAACCTTTTGGAGGAGGGGAGACAGTAACAAAATTATCAGAGTCCACCCTGGCATGTAACAGGGGGCATGAAGACCCCACGGGGAGAATGGAGTAGGAAATCATGGGATGGCCAGGCAGTTTTAATGAGTCAGTGAATAACGAGCACTCGGGATAAACGCAGGCAAGAGGCTTCCCAGACAGGATGCATCTTGATCTGCCCTGGGATGCTCAGCAGCCTTGCAGCCTCGCTCCCTGGCCTTGTCTCTTTAAGGACCATGTATCAAAACCCCTTTTTAAAGCCTGTTTGTGCATCAGATCCAACAACCACCATTGCTCACAAAGAAACTGCAGTGTTATTCCTCTTCATCACGCTAGAGACACAAAACAAAGTTACCCAGAGAAACAGAACATGGTAATAAAAACTTGAAGAGGGACTCAGCTACATCAAATCAAGCTTGCCTTGCCTTGGGTGCTACTCCTGCAGGTGCCAAAGAGCAGAGAGCAGGACAGTGTGCTCTCAGTGTATGAGACACCGAGGCTGAGTGCTGAGGCAGTTCCTTCCCATCCCACATTCCCAGCTGCAGACACAGCTCAGGGTCAGCCCTTGCCATGCAAAGAGGTGGCAGACAGGGACTGTCTTACCCAGTGCATCATGGAGGTACTTCTGTCCTACCAGCTTGAGGTATTCCTCAATAGCTTTGGTAGCGATTGTGTTCTCCCTGAAGATCAAGGCATCATGTTCTGCACAACGATCCACCTCAGCCATCACTATATCTGTCAAGAAGTCCTGAGGAAAAAGGTCAAATGGCAAAGGTGATTTTAGCCAGCTCAGTCGTGCCAGGCTAACTGCAGAAGCCCAGAAGGAAGGATATTTCAGGATAATAAATAATTGCTCAGCCTGAGACAGGGGGTGCAGCTACTACATGAACTAAGGGCCAAGGAAATAGCCAGGGCTCCTCTTGGGTTTATTATACTTAGAGAATGATACAGATCACAAATTACAAAGGCTGAAGCAAAAGTCTCTAACAAAAAGCCTTTACAGCCAAGCTTGTGTTTCAGTTCAGCTCCGGAACAGAACCTCTCACCGGTTTGTTTATCAGAGGCTCTGTCTGCTGAAAGAAACTGTGCTATTATATTATATTCTAAGGAATATTTCATACCAACATGGATTAAAAAATCCAAATTGGAAGTGATGTGCAAGTTATTACAGCTTGATGATATTTAAATAAGAAGAATGGCTTAATAAATTAAATTCACAAACCAAAAGTGGTTTAGGACTTGGGAAAAAAGAAGTTAACATTCCACTTGCTGGTTATCTATATGGCTTAACTTGAAATGTATTTAATTGTCCAGGTAGGAACTGTCAGCAAGCCTTGATACAGAGAATAACCTCTTGATATAGGACTTATTCTACAGTACTATTTATTTCCTGAAGTGATAACTTTATGTGAGTCAACGACATTTAGTACTCTTGGTTTTCAGTCCATTATTGCTGTTTCTTTTCAACAAAATGCGAGAGAATTCTTTTCACCTGGTGCAAACTGGGAACATCCAGCTGCATCCTCATCAGCAGAGAACAAACTGGAAATGTCCCTCTTAGGAGCTTTATGGCAGCCTGAGCCACCTGGTGCTTCCCATAAACAGAGGTTCAAAACCTCACACACCAGGAATGTAAAGTTATAACACTAATTTATCTACTTGTTGCAGCTGGCACTGCAGCAATCCAGAGCCTGTTTTCCAGCAGGATTTCGACATAATTTTAGCTACCAGCATCTCTCATGAGATAACTTGTTAAGGAAGGAGTTCCTGTTACACACACTGTCCCAGAGCACCAGCCATCCCAAGATGTTTTCAAGGGGCATGCGATTATGCAAGCAGAAAAGGACCTTTTCTGGAACAGATGAGGCTGTGCCTTGGATGTTGTTTACAGCCATCCTTCCATATCTCTGTCCCTCTGACTTGTACCTGGTGGTGCTTTCCTTGCTCTAGCTGGTTTCACTGGCAGGAGCTGCCTCCAGCGTGGCACTACCCCCACAGCACCGGGCAGGCAGCAGCCAGGTCGATCAATGCGTGCTAATGCTTCCCAGAACCTCCCACGACCTGCAGGGTGCTCTCCCACAATCCATTTGAAGGAATCAGAGTGCACCCAGCAGTCCTGACAGCATGCTTGGGGCAGGTGGGATCACCATTAACTCGGTACAGACCCTCCAAAAGGCTGTTCCAACGCTGACCAGATCGATGCAGGCATTGATCAGCTGACTCAGCGCTGACTCAGCGCTGGCACCCGCTGCTCACCGTGTCACAGACTTACAGAAACGATTCTCCAGTTTACCAGCCTCTTGTTCACTTATCTCTTGACCTACATCCTGATTTTGGAAATGCAAGGAAGGTCCCTGAACGCTCAAACGTAGGTGCTGATTTTCAGAATAACATGAAGTTAAAGAGTCCTCCCGCTTACACTTTGTACACAGCATCTACTGCTGCTGCTTATTGACATGGGCCCCCCAGTTTCCACCAGAAATCACTTATCAGTAGCCAGAGCCACTTCAACAGGAGCCACCTGTGCTTACCTTGGCTCTCCCAGTGCCCTGAAGAATGTGCACCAAGGCAGAAGCCATCTCTTCCTTGTTCTTGACACTGATCACGGGTTCCAGCACGGAGCACAGCTGGGCGTAGTTGCTGGTAATATACTCCCCAAATTCTTTGTATTGCTCCATGGGCAAGATGCTGATGGTCTGGTAGCGGGATTTGATCCGAATGGAAGGCCCCCCTGACTTGCCTTTGTTGGCTGTAGGGGTGCTGACTGGGTACCATTTCTCCACAAAATTGCGACTGGTCACGCTGGCTGTGGGAATGTTGACCAGGCCGACGTAATTGTTTTTGTCCTTTTTCTTTTTCTTCTCTACGTCCTTGTAGATGTGAACTGTGACGTTCTGAATTTGTGGGAGACTGTAGAACTCAAAGTGTTCCCCCCAGAAAATGTTATCTGCTTTTGCTTTGCTGGTGGTACGGGCAAAGAGGATGTCATCAAGGCACAGCTCACAGAAGTATTTCTTTTTGGGGGTCAGGTCCTTGGCCTCTATGACCCAGAGGCGAAGCAGGTTTTCAGCTCGACGGGAATTGTCCTGTGCAGAAGAAAGAGATCAGTTTCCATTCAAAACCCCTAAAAGTTGAGTATTTCACCCTCTAAAGGGCTGCCTTTTGTGTCTGAGGTAAGGACAGAGTTAGAATTCAGGATGCGATTGTCCGATCCAGAGAGAATCAGAATCTCTAGAAAATGGGACATTTTCTAAAACAGAGGCAAACGGCTGTCTTTTGTATGTCAAGAGTGGGGACTAGAATATTTTTCTTCTTCAAAAGCTGTATTTGAAATGCTTTAGAAAACAAACACTCTGCACAAGAGCCTCTCCAAAGCTGTCAGACTGGTGAGGAACCCCAGAGCACTGCTAGCCTGTCCCTGGGAGGTAGGATGGCAGCTGTGGAGTGACTTATCAGATATTTCCAGCGGATCCATAACTTGATTGCCTGTTTTGTTTAATGCTGGGTTTTTTGGGTTTGCCCCCCACCCCTATCTGGGCCCCAATATTAAAGCATGACCCTTGTGAAGCCGTGCCCCGTCTTTCCCAGGTGCACGGCCTCAGAAATCCAGTCTGCAGCATCCCGAGCTGGGGCAGGGATCAGGAAGCGTGCCAGTGTGTATTTACTCTTTAAAGGCCTGACCCACTGCACTCCCTGCAACAGCACAGGGCAGCTTTAGACACACAGATGAGCGGACGGCTCCCCAGACTAAATTAATTGAGGATGCATCTGTGGGAAGCCCTGGTACACTGGACTAAAATCCAATCATACCACCTCCATTCCCCCACTAATCTTATTTCCGCAGTTTCTATTACCTTCATCGGCTGCGACAGTCTGCGTATGTTTTCCATCCACCAGTCCCTCTCTGCTGCAGAGGAACAACTGAAGCATTTACTGCCCTTGGAGTAGGTTACCTGGAACGAATAAATGACAGGCTGAGTTCAGGCAAGCCTAGGAGACATGTTAGAGGCTGCAAAAAGCGAGGAGGAAGATAAACAATGCTTGAGTAGCAAAGTAAATAAGAAAAAGGCAGGTAAAAATACAGCAGCCCAGAAGACAGAGGATAAAAGGCCCACAAAATGCAAAGAGCAAAAGAAGTTTGAGGTTATATAAAACTAGGAAACTAAAGAATTTATATAAAATTAAGAGCACCAGAGGCTCCTCTTAAAGACTTTTAAACAAAGCTTTAATCAGCCAGTTAATCTATTCCTTTTTTAAACAGTTGTTAATTGATCTGTGGCTATTAAAGCTTGCCTCTTCCCCGTTAAGGCCCGGGGGCAGATGATTTGGTTACTAACAGTGTAAAGACAGACAGAACTGACAGTGCATTAATATAAGGCTAAACACACTGGACATGATGACTTCAGTGAATACAAACTATTTCCAGGGGTCCATATAGACAGCAACAGCCTAAACAAACCAGCCCTGACAGCTCTGCTTTCCCACACCAGGGAACCTCCTCAGTTTCTCCCCCTCTTACGTGGCCTGACAAGCCTCATTTACTCTTTCCATTCATTTGTGCACACAATTACAAAGCAGTTTGAGGCAGCAGCCTCAGAGCTAAGTTGTTGCCAGTGTTTTCCACCCAACTCCCCAAGCCTAAGCGAGCTGCCAAGTGCTTCCAACCAGAAGAACGAGGCTGAAGCAAACAGGAGCAGTTCCTGGATGCATCCTGAGGGACAGAGCCTGATACACTGGTTTACTGCCAGAATTTTCCAGGTTGTAAACAGATCTTTGTTCCAGAAGTTTAGACACATCTGACTAATCCTGCTGAAGACAGAGTGCCCTGCCCCTGCCACGACAGGTGACACGGCCTCAGCTGCATCCAAACACACACGGCTCCACTGTTGGAGCTGGGAGGGCAGGACTGTGCTTACACACACACGGTTTCTGCCTGTTTCTGGAGCAGGGCTGGGAGCCACAGCCTGCAGCCTCTGCTGAAACAGCCAAGGGATCTTTGGATCCTGCTCCACGGTGCAATGGACACGTCCACAGCCACTGAAGCTTCTCCTTTGGCAACTGGAGAGCACTGAGCTAACGGAAAGGGGCTCTGACTGGAAGTCTCATTTCTCGGTTACAGTAAATTTTCTAAATTTAATTTTAGGTGAATTTGGAGAGGGTGAACACACAGCTAATGTACATACTATTGCATGTCCATCGTGCTGTATGCATCAACCACACATCTGCGCGCACACTACAAAGGCTTATGTATTTATCAAGCTGAAGAGGTTTTTCAATTAGAAGACCTGGTAATTGAGAAAGATTTCTCTCTGTTCAGTGACTGATGCCATTAGCCTCAAGGACTTTAAAAGTCACATGGTGGCTCAACAGCCCCCACCCAAACCTCAGCATGGCTGTGGCTGCTGCTGTTTCCCAGTTCCCCAGTCCTGGAGAGCGCTCCACAAGGGTTCAGGGGGACTGGCAGCTGCCTGTTTGGAGCCTGTCCCTACCTCAAAGCAGAACTCTCGTCCAAGGATACTGTTGTGAAGTGGTTTGACAAAGACTGCTTCTTCTGCCGCAAAGTCCAGAGTCTCTAAGGCGCTGGCTTGGTACAGTAAAGACTCATGGGAGCGGGACTCCTTCAGCTTGGGCAGCTCACGTGGTCTGTAGGACAAGGAGGAAAGGAAATGGCTTTTTTTCTCACAGTTACCAAAAGAGCTGGCAAGATCCCAGACAAAGCTGCAGCTTGTCAGTGCTTATGCAGAACAACTTCTCCAATTAGTCTGCAAACCTTATGAAAATAACATCAGGCCAGTAACCCCAGACTCCCAAGGGAATATCCGACCTAGGAAGTCCATTCCCACTGACCTAGAAATCGTAGCTGCCAAGTTGTCAGTGAAAGAACAACAGCAAAAAATTCAGAATTTAACTGCTGAAATTTAAAAAAAGCCCCTAGGTAGCTTTGGATATAATACTGAAAATGCTCCTGACTAGCTAGATTAGTAGACAGATGTTGTGTATTAGCAGCAAAGAACGCATGGATCCCTAAATCTGTAACCACTGCAGGATGAGGATTACTCATTAGAGCAGATGACCCTTCACAATACACTTGATTTTTGACATACAAAGCCTGTACACTGAAGTCAAATACACAAATTCCTTCCCACTTCACCATGCTCACATCAGTCATTTTGCATTTGCTTTTTCAGCCGCTTCTTCCAGCCTGAATTTCCAATTTTTTGGATACTTTCTTCCTCTTTTAACTTCTCACTAACACACACTGCTGCTCCTTTCCAGCTGATTGTCCTGTAAATCCCTGAGCTCCACCAGAGCTGAAATCTCCCAAATTCACAGAACCTTTTCATCAAGGCAGTTCTCTCCTTGTCCCCACCAGTTCTTGAACACTTTTCAAAGACATTTCCCTCCCTCCACTATGCCACAGCTTTTGGCAACCAACAGTGACATTATCAAATGTGCTTTAACCCTTTCTGTACTCTCCCAATATGATTTTAATGCAACATTTGTGCATAGTGGGGAGCTCTGCTGTCAAACAGCACTGCAAATGTACCCAGTTTAGAGGTGATGTGGCTTCACCTCTGCTCCTTCTGCCTCCAAACCTGACACCTAGCCTAGAGGCTTCTGCAACAATCATCTAGCACTTGAGGCACAAGTTGCATCTCAAGGTAAACATCGTGTGCAGTCACAACTTATTTCTCCTGTGGCAAGAATTCAGCCAAATCCTTCACAGCTGACCAACAAGGAGGAAGAGCACGGTCCCAGCTCAGCAGAGAAGGAGCTGTTGACCTGGCAGGTCTAGATTTTGTTAAGATATTGAAGTCCCTATGTTCAGTGAGCCCTGAAAGCGAGTCCATGAATGTGGGCTGCCCACCCAGCAAGTGTGACTGGGCACAAGGAACAGATGTGGAAGTAGAGAGGCATCAGCTCTCTACACATCACTCAGAAAAAGACAGTGCTCCTGTGTTTGCCCTCACAGCATTTCCTCTTTTATTCAATTCCCAGTATCAAGGTTCCCAGTATCAAATGGAAAATGTTAAAAAATGTTATTTATAGAGGAAAGAAAAGCACAGCTACCTCTAACAGCTTCCCTAGTTTTGAAAAATAACTAGTTTTTGTATACTTCCTTCACATATACAAAAAAAAAGTTCCTCACATTCTTATCCTTAGCAAAATCAAATTCCTCCTACCTGTGAGCAATTCTATAGGGGACTCAGAGGCAAAAAACCCCCAAACACTTGGAAAAGGCATCTTACCTAGGGCTGCTTAACAAAACCTTGGGTACCACAAAGGATACAGGCAATGCAACAAGCAGAGTTCACCCTTTTGTAAGGAATGAAACGCTGAAGGTACTGGAGCAGATTCACACACGATAAGATTTATTAAACAGTAAGAGAGAACTTTGTTCCCATTTAATATATTGAATGACCTAAGTGCAGGCAGCAAAACCCTTTGATGGGAGGAATATTCCAAAGACAGTGATTTCAGATGCAAAGCAGCAGCCCCAGTAGGAGCGTTGGCTGTGCTGTGCTTTGTTCTAACAGGTTCCAGCAGCAGCTGAACCAACGCAAAGCCAAACCTCAGCCATGTATAATTGAGCACTCGCTGCAGTTAAGGTAGGGCAAGTCTAAAATAAACACACCACAATACACTGCTTTAATGTCATCTCTGCAAAAGCCTCTCTAATTTCTCCTCTCAAGAAAGCACTGCTGAGGTCACTTGGCTTCTGTCCCTGCCTCAAACTCTGAGCAGTTCCCGTCTTTACAAAGTACTGAGAGCCTGCAGCCAGCTCCCGGTCAGTGGAGGAGAGCATGGAGTGAGCACAAAGAAGGGGAAGAAGAGGGAAAGAGAAATAATTACTGAAGAAAGGAGAAAAAAAAAAAGATATTTTGCAAATTCCAGCTCAGTGGAGGCTGCGCTTGGAGCAAGAGAAGGCAAGCAGACCCACACAAAACAACTGTCCAGCCACTCGCAGTGCATCCCCAGAGCACAGCCCTTCCCTCCAAACCTCCTGCTCCGGCCTACATCTCAGACAATAAATCCTGCCCGGAGAGGAAGAAAGGCACAAACAAATCCAAGAGTTCTTCCTCAAGCCTCAGGTTACGGATTTTGGAGGAGCACCATGCCAGGCAGATAGGCTGGGGCCAGGAGAGCAGCCACAGCCACGGTGAGGAGAGCTCCATCCTCGTCAGCTGTGCTCACCCCCGGTGCCACAGGGGCTCCCGCAGCTCCTGTGCTGCCAAGGCACAGCATCCCCTGAGGAGCCTGGGGGGCTGGCAGCCGGCAGCAGGTGAGGGGAGACCGCTCTGCAGGCGTGGCTGAGGTGACCTTTCCAGACAGAGAAGTCCCTCCTTGTCCTTCCCTACGGATTTGATGAGATCCGGACGTTAAAGGCAACATGAGAGAGCAAGGAATCTTCCAAGGAAGCCTCCAAACACCCTCTGGGAACAGGGCAGCGGCGAGGGCAGGTACACACAGCAGCTGCACTCCGAGCCTGCACATCCCATCTTGCAAGTCACACCTCTTAGGAGCATCTCTTCTGCTCCATTGCTCTTCTAACTAGGGGGCTGTGAGCATTTGGGTTTGTTGCAGAGCAGCTGGAGCACTGGTGGTTTTGTTGACTCAGGGTCCTGTGGCAGACAAATGTCTGCCTGTTCCAGCACTCCCTTGAAGTTACCATATTTCAAACAGCTCAATAAACTGATTAAGTGGCTTAGAATTGGCACTTTAGCTTCCATAAACATCAGAGCAACATCCTAAAGCTGCTGCTAGATGCACCACATGCATTTACACACACAAGTACATGCACTTGTGAGCACTACAGTATAGATCTCATCTACTGATAGATCTGCAAAGCAAATCATTGACTTGTGCCTGTATCAGCAGCATCCCGACCAATACAGACAATAATTATACAGAAATAATACTTCTCCGCTGCTTTAAAGCCTCATCTGATATGTTGAATGTGTAACAAGGAAAGAAAATCGCTTGCTGGCTTCCTTTTGGCATAGATGCCACTAATTCATGTCCCAGTGTCCGGCAAAGCAGCTGGATTAACAGGGTCCTTCCTGTATTAGGTAGGAAGCTACTGGTAAAATGAGTATTGCTCAGACTGTCAGGAGAGAGGTAATCCCAGGGAAGCAGATTACTGTAAACAAGAAGATCACACATGCAAAAAGTGGGGGAAGGGTTGTTTGTACAAATCTGTTTCTGTTAAACAGCTCCATTAACAACACAAATCCTGTTTTAAGTTACAACTAACCTCTCATGATCAACTTTTTATCCTGCTGCTTTTTCTGTCTACGCCTGTTGACAACAGAGATTGCAAAGGAACTACATGGGAGTTCAGAGCAAACAGTTACCAAAGCACCAAATAATTCTTACACATTCTCCAGAATTTCTTTCCCACAGGAAAAACAGACGGAGGAGGAGCATGTCAGGGAACATTTTAAACTTCTCACCTCTTTTCACATGTTTTGGAGTACTGGTCTTCAGAGCTGCATTATTTCCTACTAAATCAGAGCCCAGACAATGCCCTAAACAATGACCTGGCAGCAGCATGCGACTGCCACTGAAAAAGAGCTCTCCAACCACCCCATCTTGGCCCAGCCCCAAGCTGACCCTCTCTCCTTGCACACCATAATTCAGTAATTTTCCATGACAGGAAGATCTCGGTTGTAAGCTGGCAGCTGGAAACCTCTGGCTTTCAGTGGCTGCCCATGGCACACAGCAGCCTATTAGCTAAGTTCTATTATAGTCTACTGTCTATAAGGCATGTAGAATAAAGGGTTAAAATCCTAATTGCTCTGGTTATGGAGCTCTCCTGCTGATTTTGACCTATTTAAAAGCCAACCTACAAGGCACAAAAGACTTCCAATTACCGAGCTTACCAGGGAGAGCACTATATTACTTGTAAAACAAGCCTGTGGACATCAATAATCCAAAAGATAAAAAAAAAAAAAAAAAAAAGTTTAACAATGAACTTTCCTTTACGAAACTGGTGTGAAAGGAAAGAACTCAGCCCAAGCACCTGGCTGCAGCCAAATCTCCAGCTGGCCTTCCACGAAGCTGTTCGTCTGCACGCTTCAAATAATTCCAGCAATCCCCAAGTGCTGAGAGACACTCCCCGAGAGCAGAAAGTCGAATTCAATACTTAGCCACTCTGCAAAGTCACAGGAGAGAGCCTGGACTGCAATGCAGTGAACTTTCTGCTGCTATCCCAGCTCCCAGCCCTGAGGTACGGGACCCTGCCGTCTCCAGCATCACCTGCAATTCACCCGTGCTCTGCCCCTGCTGCAGCACCGGGTTTCCCTGTCCAAACGCTCACTTTGTAGGAACCACACCCCTCTGCATTTTCCAACTGCCAATTATCTGAACATCCTATTACTTGGTCAACAATTCTACAAGTCTAACCAGTTTCATTATTCATTTTTTTTTTTTTTTTTAAAGCAGAAACTTAGGGTAACTCATTTATCTGCAGGTTACACTTGGGTGCGATTAAACGCTGGGTTTTTCAGAGTATATTGTTCTAGTCTTCTACTGAGATTCTGGTCTTTTCTGGCAAGGTCCTACCCAAAGCCTCATTGTTCGAATCCTGGATCTGCAAAGCCCTTCCCTGCCTGCCCACTCTCCCTGCGGACCACAGCTTGTCTAACAGACACCTCTCAGGGTGCAGCCAAGCAGGCTGCTGAATTTCACAGCGGGAGAGTTCTCCTCTCTCCTCTGTCACCTGGTCTCCGCTATTAATGTTTCCAATTGGTTTGCTTTGATGGACCAGAAATACTTAATTGATTCAGTTTCATTTCCCTGCTAAGCTCAAGGTGAATGCTCCATGGAGGAGCCTGGGCTTTGCAGAGGAGCATCAGCCAGTAAGAAATAAGTATTTATAAAGGGGTCAAGTGAGCTTGCAGGTGGGAGAGAGCAGCCCAGCTCTAAGGGGAAAGTTTGTGACAAACACTGGGGTCTTGTTCAGTTTCCAGTGAAAAACCAAACAACTGCATGAGGACTGGAAAAAAAACTGGCTGAAAGAACACATTCACCAAATCAGGAGTGAGGCGTCCCTCCAGAAACAAACCACTCCTCCCCTTTCCCCACGCTCCAGTGTGCTGATAGCGACAGATATGCTGAATGAACGCAAGCTCAGAGTGAGTCAAGCCTTAATAACGCGTTGTGTAACACAGATTTCTATCCTGACACCTAAATCAGGGTGAAAATCCCCCACCCTTTTTTGAAAACCGGCATTAAATGAGAATGAACCTGAAAATCACGGCAAGTTTTGCTTTTATTATTTACACGACCTGTGCTATTTTCTCACTGCCGAGAGGCGAGGAGGGAGGAGCGGGAACTCACCGAAAGTAGAAGAGGCTGTGGCTGGAGGAGTGGTACCATTTGACCATGAAGCCCAGAGCCATGGCTGCCTGCATCCCCGCCGGAGCCCATCCCGAGCCCAGCGCGGCGGATCCCGCGCCCCGCTACCGCTGCCTCATAATGCCATAAAATGACTTCCAGCAAAGCAGCAGGATTCCCACGTGGCAGCAAATCCCAACAGGGCAAAGCCCTCCCAGCTGTCTGCAGAGCTTTGCTGCAGGCACCGAGACCATATGCAGCCAGTCGCGATCGTCTCTCCCTCTCCGTAAACAAAACTGCTGGTCCCCTTGGAAATGCTCTCAAATTCCTGGCCACAAACTGCAAGTATTAATTTGGTCTCTCCTTTCAAACAGAAATTTCCTTAAGGTTTTTCTCATGCTTTTCTACACGTTTTATATATTATGGACGCTGAGAAAACATTAAAGATGAATGTGTGAGTTGAAAAGCTCAAAGGATGCAGGAGGAAACAGGCTGGAAAAGCTGTGAAAGATGCTACAGTGACACGGTGCCAGGCTTCCTCATGGTGAGAGCTGTTGGCAACCTGGTGAGACGCTGCACTGGCCACACATTGAAGAGCCTCACTCCCACCTGCCGTGGCTCACAAACGAGCATGGTCTGAGTCCTCCCACATCAGTCTCTTGTACAGACAACATACATGTGTTCAAGTATGAAAAACCCCCGGCAAACAACCTGAGCCTGAGCAACAGGAGGGATGTGAATTACAGGCTGAGAGAGGCTGTGGATTTCTACAGGACACCTGGATGCTGATCTGTGTTTCTAGAGGGGCACCAGAACTCTCGTCTCTTCCCACCCACTAACCCAGACACACTGAAATAAAGTTAAAAACCAGAAAAGGTATGTTGGCCGACTGTTTTCTGCTGGAACAGAAAATCTGATTACAGAAAAATCTGCAACTCATCTCCATCACTGCTCCCTACAGCATTCCTGACTCCTTTCTGTTTTAAATCAACTCTGAACAGACAGCATCCCTCCTCTGTCACCATTCAGCATGGCATGCAGTGATACAGTATCCCAAACCTTGCTGTGCACCACGATAACTAATCTTCCTTACTCCAGAATTTTAAAGGTATTTGTCTATAAACATCCCCACTTTCTCAACAAGTCCCAAACACCCCAAAAACATGAACAGGCAGTATGACAGCAGCCTCTGTTTCCTTTTAATCCTTGCAGGGTTTTAATTGATAAAGCTGTATAATACTTTCTTTGAAGGCAGGACCCTTGTGTTTGTCAGAGCAAGAAAAGGGAGATGCTATCAGACTACCTGGCCCTGAAAACCTGTGTTACACCATGACATCACCTAGAACCACCTGCTTGAAATGGGAAAGGGCTGACTCACCAGGGCAGGACAGGAAAGTTCTCACTGCTACAGATCGAGGCTCATACAGGATGTGGGGAGAACAGAAGGTGAGAGAGTGGCAATTCCTTCTCATGAAATTAGAGTCAGCTCCATGTTCAATAATGCCACCATGTGATTAAGTACCTGGATTTTATGCTTTCATGCTTTCAGGCCACCAGAGAAAATTCACATTTCATTTGAGTCTAGTTGAAAATTCATGCCCACACTGGCAGGGAATAGAAGGGGCTCTGCTTTTAAAGAGAAGGCAGCTTTGCTGTGTGTAACATCATGTCCTAACCCGAAGGTGTAGGAATTAATTATAGCTACATTTATTAGCTTTCCCAGAACAACGGTGCTTCCCTGACACTACAAAAGCAAGTATCCAGCATGAGTACCAAGCTCAGGAAAGACAACCAGATTATTTATGGCAAAGAGATTTTCCCATTACCAAAATTCAAGCAAAGCTGGTTTCAAACAATGGTAAAAATAACAGGTACTTGATGACATGGTGGCATTATTTAAGATGCTTATGCTCACTGAGTTGCTTTTATGGCCACATTGCAGCACCCTGAAAATAGAGATTTATAGGAAAACTTGCATCAAAGCAGACTGGGTGGACTACAGGAGTAAGGCCATCTACATGGTTAGTCACATCTGGTAAGCAGCAGGCTTTTCTGTAACTCTTGATGTTAACAGACCTCCAACATCCACAGCCTTGCTATCTCTGTGGTTTTATGGTCTGCCTTTCAGATGGAGAAGGCAGCCCCATTGATTGAAGCAGCACAGCATGACAGATACAACTAATGAATTCAGCTTAGCTACAGGAGAAGGGAAAATGCACTGAACATTGTCAAATCACAGAAGCCTGCCGTGGCCTCGAGTACAGGCCTACTTATTTCTCACTCTATCTAGTTCCCCTGCTGGGCTGCCGTGGAATGTAACACAGAATATGTTTAACAAAAACAATCAAGAGACTTTGCAAATAGTTAGGAAACACTGTGTGTAAGAGCCTTTGCTTGCCTCATATACAATCCATCCCCAGCCTGGATCTCCAGCTGAAAGCTAAACGAGCAAAGATACACCAAATGGAGCACTAAGATGGTGAGAAATTACTGAGTTTTCCAGTTTTCTGAAAAACAGATCATCTGTTCCTTGTAGTAACTCTGCAATAACTAAACCACCGACACTGCAAGGGTGCTCAGTGTGCCTGCACTGCACTGCACATCTCTGGGCTGTGCCAGCGCTGGCAGAACCGCCCTGCTCGCACCAGCACAGCTCCTCATCTCACCGCAGCGCTGGCCTGCAGGCAAGCACTGCATGCAGCAAGGCCAGTCTCTCTCCAGCTGATCGATCCCATGCTTTTGTATCATCAAATTGGAAGTCTGCAGCTCATTTGAAACAGATGCAGAAAAAGGTATTGGAGTCCATCTGCTTCACCTGAGCTTTCTGACAGCTGTGAAGAGCAGCAGTTTTCCACCCTGTATCAGCAGTACATGGCACACTAAACCTCTAACGTGCCAGAGGCAGCCTCACAACCCCTGGCCTGCCAGCTGGACAATAAATCCCCTCCCTGGCTCTCCTTCCGTGAGGGCACTCGCCTGCTGAGTGCCAGCTCTGACTCCTTACCTGTCCTCGGTGCTGCTGGGAGAGGGCAGACGGAAGCTGATATTCCTGTCCAGTTTGGATTGACTCTTTGTCCTTTTGATGGATCCTTTCAGGCGCTTGCTGAAGAAGCCCTGCAATGAGAAGGTGCAGAAGTGAAAGAGGGAAACTGATGCCAGTACTGAATCACTCAGTGCACCGAGCCCAAACACAGAGGTGATTCCCGCTGACGCTGGTGACAGGACGGGCCGGACCGGGATTCCTCTGAGCAGCAAGAAAGGCAGGGCTGGATTGTCAGTGACAGTTCCAGGAGGTGAGAGCTTCCAATTGCAGCAATTAGCACCACACACATTATGGGGGCATTTCAATGGATTCCAACTATTACACAAGAGACCCAAACCCCACAATTATCATTTAATAAGGAGTAATCTTCAACATCAGTATTTGTTCTTACTTCCCCTCTACATGCCATGTTTTTATTTCTTGGTGAGCTTAAGAGTACAGATGTCTTATACTATGAGCTTCTATTGAGCCCACAATCGCAGCCAGGTTTTCCTTTTTAATTTAGATACATACAGCACGTTAAATCTTAAAATAATTCCTCAGTTCAATACTCTCGCTAGTCAGAACAGACAATTTCAAAGCATTTCACACACCAGTGGCTTCAGTTATAGTATCGGTAAGAAGCAAAGCTCTGTTCAAAAATCTACTTAGGATCCAAAAATAAAATAAATCTTCAAAGATTCTGTCTTCAAACTACAATTGTTCACCCAACAACCGCAGCCCAAAGCCAAGTTAGTTGGAGGGAGCCTCTGGGATCACCTCCTGCTCCACGGGGCTGTGCTGCCAGCACTAGGTCAGCCTAGTTCTGACTTGGTCTAGCCAAGTATTGAAAACCTCTGGAGACAGAGGGAACAAAGGAAGGGGAATCTGCTTTCTGCATCTGAAGGCAGTGCCACATTTAAGACTGCCCTTCAGTTCCTGAGGCTTGCCAGCCAGCAGGGTCCTCAGGGGTGAAAGCTGCTACATTCTCCCAAGAAAGTGGAAAAGAAAAGGCCTGATAACTAAATACTGCAGGAAAAAAAAAAAACCCACAAAAAACAAACCCCACAAATGTATCCTATGTGCTCGGAGAAGAGGGACTGTCCAAAGGGAAGAAGTGTTTTCAGCTGTGCGTGCCACTCACACTCTGCCCATGATGCTGCACTTTTCTTGGTCCTGCTATTGAAAAAGTGCCTTTGAAAATGCCCTGTAATCAATAGATGCTCCTGGGCTTCTCTTGAGGCCATTGCTGGAATTCAAGTAGAGGATGTACAGCACTTTCAAAGGCACTTTCCTATATTCTGACCTCTCAGCACAAAAGGTAACAAACCCAGCCACAGGGATTCAGATCTGGTGGACCCCAGCTTCAGTCCAGTACCTCTCAGTCTACTCAAATTGCAAACATGAAATAACATGCCTTTTTTCCCTTAAGGGCAAATAAGACATAGCTGACCCAATTCAGCAGGGGTCCAGAAATATTTAATTCTCTCAATATTTAATTGAATAATTCCAAATCCCATTCAGAGAAGGACCGTGAATCTTCATTTTTGTGTGCATGTACAATTTTAAATTGGCACTGCTTTAACATGGAACATGTTCTTGGTTTAACTGAACATAATCTATACCCCAATGGAACAAATGCTCTATCTGGGGTTGAATAAGGCTATCCAGAGTTGACTATACAAAAAAAAAAAAAAAAAGAAAAAAGGATAAGAACATATTTAAAGACAAAAATTATTCAAACAAAGGCTGTGCTTATTGGTCATCCTCAAAAGACTTGAAAAAATTTGCAATATTTGCTCTGTGCTGGCAGTTCACGCAGGGGCAGTGATTACAGATGGACAACCTGGGAGCAGCATGAAAAATTCACACGTGCCAGAACTGAGCAGAGATTTTTGACTTCCATTTGCCAAAGGAAATGCTTTTAAATACCAAATGCAGATATAAAAAAAGACGCAGTGATGAAAAATAAACTTCTATCTGCAACAATGCCACCTGACTGAAAGGTTTATTTCCTTTTGCTCCTATAAGCAAAAAATCCCAGCCAATGTTTATAAAGCAGCTCGCACCATTAAAAAGACAAAACCACTTTTACTGCTTTTCTTGTTGTCTAGGTATTTCTCTTAAATTCTTATTTCAACACAGAACAGACCCTTGTTTGGTTCTGATACCTAAATGTAATGGAGTGTCTGAGCTTTAAGAATCATCCTGGAGCTTCTTTAAAAACAGTGGGAATTTTACTGCTTAAACAAACATCCTCAGACAAAAATATGTAAATTATTACCCAAACAGATGAGACTATGTTCTTAATGAAAAAAGTACAAAAGATTTGGTAGGATAAACTAGCCAGGATGGAATTTGAAAAGAGACAGATTTGAGGTTCACATGTAAGGAGACGGAGCTCGGTACAAGCTGCCCTCAGAACCACAGGTTTAGGGGAACAGGGAAGGAAAAGAGAGATGGGGAGAGAGTGATGGTGCACAACCACATGCAGTCAGGAACAGGTCAGGGCAGCTTTGTCATCTCATCCAAAAAGCATCAAACGCTGGCCTAAGAAATCCCAATGATACAACATCTAAAAATAATTCAGTCCCACTGAGAATTCTATTCATCTCATTTGGAAGTTAAGCTACCCGACTCTCCCGCTCTGCCAAGAAGCAGTCTCCACAGGAGAAGGGATAATTCAGCAGGCTGTTGGAACTTCCCCTCAGAGCTGCATGGGGAAAGCACAGAAACTCCCACCCCCAAGTATTTCCACCCAGGGGTGGTGGTCGCTGAGGGCAGTTTTGGCTTTAGGAAGTGCTCACTTTGTGCCAAAGATGCCAGCTGGCTGTTTGTCCTTAACCTGAGCAGAGCAGCACAGAAACCGCCTGCCAAATTCAAAGGCAGCCCAAGTACGAGCTGCTCAACTCCTGGACTGCTGCTCCCTCTGGACATGACGATTCTTCACGCCGGGGAAGAGCAGCCCATGCATAGTAAATAATGATTGTCCTGGCTGCTTTGGAAGGGAAAGGTGAATTCAGCCATGAATGGATGAAACTGTGTGTAACCACAGCACAAATCAGCTGTTGATAAAATGCAATGGTATCAGTGGAAGCTCCAGAGCACTACAGGTAGGGTAAAACGGGCAACCAAAAGGGTCCATCTCACACACAGTGCTGTTAGTCAGCTCTTTCTGGGGACAAACACACTGCATCTGAGCCTTGCAAAGCCTCTTGAACATCTGCAGTTCTTGATGAGGAGCACCAATGCATTATTAATAACGCCAGGTGGGTAACTTCATTTACAGAGCGAGGAGACTCATCCTCTCTGAGGGGAAGGACTGGATGGGTACAAAGATAACCCTCAAGCGACTGTGGATGACAGCAGAACTGCCTCCCTGCTATCGTGCACAGTGAGGACATGAGGCATTTCTTAAGCTGTTCACAAGCAGCTATCAAGGAAAAAAGTAGTGTCATAGCCAAGTGAAAACACTGTCCTGTGCCAGTAATGCTGTAAAGCTACAGGAGGCAAAGAAGCAGGGTAAGATCGCCAGGTTGTGAAATGGAAAGACCAAACTAGTAGGATAACCCAGGAATGAGCAGCAAAATGGTGAAGTTTACTATTTCTTGCAGAACAACAGCAAAAAGCCAATTTAACTAGCAAGGAGGTGAAGTTTGCTTGTGAGCCCAGTAGCACTCAGCATTAAAATATTAGCAGTGACTCCCTTTGAAAAGACTCTCAACCAACCACTCACACAGCAGAAAAGCAGATGAAAACAACCCTAGATACACCTTGGAGGCAATATACAGAACAAGACAGGGACTTACAACAGCCACGTTCCACCATCTACTCATCCAAAAACCTGGCACTATGTCACTGAAGAGGTGGTCTGTGCACAGGCACAAAACAATAAAAATCATGTCTGAATGTACAAACAGAGGATAAAGCCCAATAAAAGCAGAGTGCTGTTATGTAAATCTGCCGTAGCTTTCACACTAATGCATCGCTCTTCTGATTTTCTCATCTCAGCAAGAAAACTAGAACAAAACAGAACTCCAGAAGTATAAACTGATTAAAGGCAGACAAGAGGGGGATTTACAAATGATATGTTTTAAAGACCAACTATTTATTTTAGGAACAAAGGCAAGAAGGGATTATAGATGTATAAAACAAATAGAATGGAAATTACCTAAGCTCCTCATGCACCCTGTTACATAAGAAAACCAAAGGGCAATTTAACATGAGAGGCAGCATGTTTCACTGATTGTCAGGAGACCTTTCCTAATGCTATCTATAAATGAGCCCATCCCATTCACCACCACAAGATATTATACAGACAAATTTTTTCAGCAAGATTAAAAAAGGATTATGTGTTTATATAAGGAAGAATAACATATGTAGCTGCATTAGTCAGGTTTAAAAATAACAAGAGTGAGCAATAATCATGCTTCAGGACACAAGCTGATCAACAGCAAGGATCAGGAAAGATATTTTTCCCCTGATGGGACAGCACTGCAGATTTGGCCAGATAACAATTTCAACTTTCCAATGAAAAATGGCCTACAGCCACAGGAGGGATGCAGAATAGGAGGAACAAGTTTAGGAACAGTAACAAGAAACCCAAGGAAATGCTGCAGATACTGTAACAAGGGTACGTTGATGATACACCTGTTAATAAAATGCATCCTAAGATTGCGTGCACTCTGCAGGATGTGCAGCCAAAAGTCCTACAGGAATCGAATTTCCAAGTCGCTGGGAATTAAACTGAAAAATTCATGAACAAGCAAGAGCTACCTGATAGCCAGGAGGGCCACATCAGCTTTTCAGATCCCACTTCAGCAAGGTTAGTTTAGCACGGTCACAACTGGGAGCAGCACCTGGCTGCCCTTGTGGGAGCTGCCCACAGCAGCAACAGCAGATGGAAAGAGCATCCTTAAAAGCCCCTATCCAGGAATTAAGGAATAAAGGTAAAAAGTCTGTCTGGAGAACAATGAAACAACGATGATAAAAAATTAACATGATAAGAAACAGGTCACCTGAGCCTGTCAGGAAGGGCAGGCAATGATTTCCTGACCCTGGCTCTTTCCCTGGCAGGCAGCCACTAAGCAGCCCAACACTTCACAACACCTTTTGATAACACAGCACACAATGCTAATTACAAAAATTATTAAAAACGAGCTTTGTTAAAGCTCGTAACATAAACCCGAGGAATTGCTGCAGGAATACCTAGAAAGAGTAATTACAACAAGTGATAAGGTATCAAGGTAGAAGAAAAGGTCCAATGGGATGTGGTGGGCATAGTGGCCTGACTGCTTCTGCTTAACATCCTTGTTAATCATCCGGAAGAAAAGTTAAACAGCACATTAATTACACTGAGCTATATTAAATTAGGAGGTGAAGCGAGGGCCAGGGAGGACAGAGAAATAACACAAAGGGTTAGGAGCAATTAAAAACTGGGAACACACATTCCTGTGAACTTCAGTACCAGAACTTGGAGAATCAGTTGAAGGGAATTAGAAACACAAGAGCAAGAAAAGTGATAAAAGGGCCAGAAGGACTCATTTGCAGAGGATGCATTAATTAAACTTTGCATAACTTGACTAAGTCATGATTTGGAGGTGAAGAATAAAATGAGTCGGTGCATATTTAAATACTACTGAGCCAAGGACAACTAGAATGTGAGCAGCGTTTGAAGCTAGGTACATTCACAGCTCCCCTACATTAACTAGGGAATAAAGGGAATTGGACAAAGTCAGGTTTACACCAAACACGAGAATAATGTTCCTGCTGTTGAGGTCCACCAGACAGTGTCAGAGCCTGGCAATCCCCATCATCTGACTCAACACTGAAGTTTGATGTAATGAACAAATCTGCTGTGGCAGCAAGACACTGTGAAGGTTATAGAGCACTATCCCAGAATAAAGATATGGATGAAAGCGTGGTGAGCATCCTGGAGACAGCCAGTCACCCATTTGTGCTTTCTGACACAGAATTCAGGGAACAGCCAGCATACCTAAACCATCCCAGCACAGGCAAGTGATAAAAACTAGAGCAGATCCAAACAAACATGTCACAGGAAGAAAAGAGCAGAAAGCGGAAGGAAAAATGTAAATCTCTTATTGAGGGGACAGATTCGAGCACAGCCAGTTTTTCATGGAGGATGCTGTGGTGCCTCACACTAATACAAATCAACAACTCCATCTCTGCACTGGTGCCGATGCAGAATTAAAAATATGTATTTGTGTGCCACGGGGTCACACGGGCAGCACAGCTCAGACTCGTCCTGCCCTGGCAGCACGGCGGGAGCGGAACAGTGCTCTGGAGAAGCAACAATCTTGCTGACTGCATAAAAGATGAGGCTGGGCAGCCACGAGATCTCATCAAGCTTTGACCTTCACTCGGGCTGGCTGCATTGTCTTCTGTTCCATTTAGCAGTCCTCTTAAAGAGCAAAGAGGCAGACAGCACTTCTATAGATCCAATTATACCAGAATTGCCCAGGAACAAACCAAAGAAGGCAATCTGCAAGTATCCTACATCAGGGTTCCTATAAAAATCCTTTTATTTACTTCAAAGATTGTGCTCTGCCTTTCCTGTCTCATTTGCACTTGTTTCTTTTCCTCTTTCTCATCTTTCTTTCCCCATTAGCCAGCAGACACGGATGAATCATATTATTTATAATAACAACTCTGAGCCAAAACTGGAGAGTGCAGTGAGAGTCTGAAGGGTGGTTTAGAGATTCCTCTCCCTCCTGCCGCTGCAGGAGGTCTGGGGATGTGGACAGCCCCACATCTCCCCCAGCCCCTCAGTTCCGAGGGCAGAGCAATGAGGGAACGTGTCAGGCTGCAGCAGTGCCACCGGGGCTCCACAGGGCCACAGCAGGGAACGGGATGCACGGAGGCCGAGCGCTGCCAGGACACGGTGTGTGTGGGAAGGGAAGAGCTGGTTCCTCGCCCACCTATGCGTCACAGTGCCTACTTGGAGCCAGTTCCCTCTGCCTCCCTATTTGTTCAGGCAAATAATATCCATTATTAAAAATATGACTTTTCCTATATACGTATCTATAAACAGCACACATCTGTCTATACGTGAGAAGACACACTTCTTCATCTCTGTTTTCCTACCTTTTGTGCCCTTCCCTTCTCTCTCAGTATTTCTCCCTGACACACCTGGAAATCGTCAAACATCAATGTACACAGCTGAACCTAGATGGAGACTAATGTTTTAAGTGCAGACAAGAAAATCTGGGGCAATGGGGAAGAAAAAGAAAGGTCAAGCACCAAGAGCTCTTCTCTGTGCATGCATACTTCTCTCTGCATGGTCTGTGCAGTGTCAACATTGGCAGAATCCCCTTCCCTCCCCTTGGTGGGAGATGACCAGAACCAATCATGGAATCACAGAATGGTTTGGGTGGGGCAGGACCTTTAAGATCACCTCGTTCCAACCCCCTGCCATGGGCAGGGACACCTTCCACTTTCCCAGGTTGCTCCAAGCCCCATCCAACTCAGCTTTGAACACTTCCAGGGATGGGCACCCTGTGCCGGGGCCTCACCACCCTCACAAACACGTAGTACATGCTGGTCCATGTAGTGGCTCATCCTAGGAAAGAGTACAACTACTGAAGTTCTGCTTTTCACACACGAGTAAATTTAAACATACATCTTTTCCTCCAGCGCCCATGCAGGAGGTAGAGAGGCAAATTTCCTGAACTTTACACATCAGCCCTTAAAAATAAATCCTTCGTTGACCACCGCCACTGAAGAGACTACTTAAAAAATACATTGTCAAGGAAATGTTTGCTTAAAGGCAATTATGCTGTTATGAATCAAAATTCCAGATGCTAAAGCAATGCCAATTAGCAGTATTAAAAAACCAGATGCCTTGTTCTGAGTGAGTACCACTGCCTGTGCTTGAAAGGAAAAAACCTGCACAGAACATGCTGGAAGCTACTGTCCTATTGAGAAGACAGCTTTTAAATACCTGTTCTGAGAGACAAACTTAAAAAGCTGTAAAAGCAACTTATTATGAAAGTCTCAGCATAATTTTCCATCAGGATGGAAGAAGGTTAAGCTGTCCCCTGCCTTAAGCTGCTTTCTCTTAGAAATCCAAGCAGTGAGTAGATGAGGTATGGCACAGAGTCAGGGCCATGGGAAGAATAACTGAGACAGCACTATGCTGCAGCTGCCTGTAGCCCTGCAACCTGCACTGTGGGTGACAAAGTCTGAAAAAACAAAAAACCTTATATCCTTTATAATCTCCTTTATATGTAGAATAAATGCTTGTCAAATAGACACAACCTCACAGACACAAAGTTGAAGCCATTACAGGCACCTTTTGCATCCTTCACTTGAAGCTCTTCTCAGATCAGTGATCCAAGACTGAGACTTTCACGAGGCACCCAAGTCACCTTTCCTCCCTCTGAGAGCTGGGAAATTCTTATTATCAGTAAAAGGCGGGAACATGATTCCTCCCCACCTTCTCAGCCACCTCTTAGATGTGTGCCAATCTACCAAGTTACCAGTGTGTTTGGTTTCAGCAGTTTTGGCTTGAGCTCACCTGTATTGTTAAGCAAGCTGCCTTCTAATTGCAGCTCACTCTTTTAAACAGATCACAAGCTGCCATGTTTTAAACCAGGGTGACCTCAGCCCCCACTTAGGAGTAACAGGGCATAAATGGGTTACTCAGAACAAAACCTCCAAAGCCAGAAGCCTTGTTGTCCCCGTGAGGAAGACAGGAGGGTGCATTATGCTCCTGGGTGCACAGGTGGTCAGGCAGACAAAGCAGCAGAACCCAGCTCCACGTGGCACAAATAGCTTCTAGCTCTCTGCTGGTTTATGCCCAAGAAAAGCAGCCAGGTAGTGCTTCCTGAGCCTATTTGCCAGAGTCCTAAAAGCCCAACACACCACCACAGGGGAAATGAGAAACATTCTGCAAGTCTCTTGTTTTGAAAGGGAGCGGGAGCTAAGAAGTGTTAGAGAACTCTTAGAGAAGAATTAGAGAACCATCAAAATATTACTTAAAGGACAGGATCATCATTATAAGGAATGGTACAAAAATGAGGAGAAAAGGAGGCATGTAAAATAAACAATACAGATAGCCATCAAACACTTCTGATACCCAGCTTGCCGTCAGACAAAGGCTAAAGGCCTGGGCTATTACTTACAGATGAAGGCAAAGAAAACAGAGAATTTCTTATAAATGAAAACACTTTTGAAGGCTCTCAGAGTTCAGAAATCTTCCTGGAACTCTGCGGATCATGGGCTCAGTATCAAAATCTCAGAACCTGACATAACAGAATATTCTTGTATCAACTTCACATACAACTAGAACAAGGCCCTTTTTCCCAAGTACCATCCAGAAAACAGATCTCTGAAGTGACAGAGGCTCATTCACAGAACACAGAATAGCTGAGGTGGGAAAGCACCTCCGGAGATTGTCTAGTCCCTTCCCATCTGTATTATGACTCTGAAAAGGGACCAAGTAAGGATACCCAGGGTATTCATTGCTTCCTTGGTCCCTTTCTCCATTCCAGCATACCACAAGTTCACAGGTTGCTTTAAACACCATGTATTCTATACACTCTGACCAACCTTAATCCTTGAATAATTTAAATAACTCTTGTTAAATCTTTCGGCTGTTTTTAAATTTTGTTTCTAAAATGACATGATGCAAGATTTATTTCAAAGTAGGCAGATTACTTGCCGAAAGTAAAGAAGGGCATGAAAACATTCGCAATATTCAAGTTAGATCTTTTAAAACATAACAAATATTGTTAAAAATTACTGAGCACCTCATTTTAACTTGAAGCGTTTGTCCTCAGTCTAATAAGAGAAATGCCTTTGTGCTCCTGGATACACCGACCAAAGACCGATCCAAGCAAAATCCAGGCTGCAGCTGAACAACCCTCATGCAGACTCACAGCCAACCAAACTCAGGAGAAAACCCAAAGAGCTAAAGAGGAATTAACACACCTCCAAAAATTTCATAAACTGAATAAACCATAAAACCATTTCAATTTTCCATGTACTTCACTGGCAAGAGGGGAAAATAACATGCTATCACCGACCTAAAGGAACTTGTTTCCTTGTCAAGATTGAATATGGAATGCAATCCCTGGAGGCGACTTCAAAAGCATTTATATAGGTCGCTGCCCACATTAACACTGATGTTTCTCTATCTGCAACTTTAGATCAAGGCAACGAAAAAGAGCAAGTTAGGGATCTACCAGGAACCTTATTGATAATATATGACACTTGATAGCAAAACCTCTTGGTCAATTGGGAATATTAACCAAATATTCCTCTCCCCCCAGGCTCTCCCAGCCTGGCTGTACCCTGTGATATTTTAATCTCCTCCTCCCATCTAATGAGACAAATGCCCCTTTGCAGGGAAGGCACACTTACTGGCACTCTGAAAGGAGAAGTGTTCGGAACATCCATGGAGTTGTTTTTCTCAGAGGTGCTGGTCCCCGAGATGCTCCGTCTGCGAGGAGATCTCTCTGCTGGGACCTCTGAGGAAGAGAAGAAGAAGGTGGTGAATGGGTGCCTGGGGGTGGGGAATAGTCAGGTTTTGTGCTCTGTAGGACAGAAGCCTCAGGAAAGTTTCAAGTGCATTACTAAACTGCTGAATTAACCCACCTATTTACCTATATCTTATTCACTTATTAACCTGCAATGGCAGATTCAGGGTTGTGAATCTGACTTGACTGTGGGAGATTAAAATAAAAAGTGCTGGTAAAGATCAACACCCGGACATACTTAATATTCTGTTACTGTTTAAGAGGCAGTATTCAGAGAACTTAAATCTATTTTTAATTTAAATTTAATTTTTTTAGGTAAGCGGTTCAGTAATTAACAGATAACTACAATCAAGACCCAGGGAAGCTCAGTTTTAGTCCCAGCTGAATGTAATTCAGCAAAGGTCAAAGTTTGGTCGTGTATGATCACACTACTTGCTCAGAGCATGCAACCAGCAGAAGACTTATAAGTGCCTGGGTATTATGACATATATATCTCTGCAGATAAAAAAAATAGGTCAACTTCTCCTCATTCTGGCAGTATGACTTTACTAAGACACGACTTTGGCATCTTAAATCCATGCCAGGCTGATCTGCTGAGCACAAATACTCATAAAAGCTGTACTGATGTCTTTGACTAGTACAAATACTGGAATAATAGCATAATGAAGTACAGACGGCATTAAAAATCTCTCCGCAAACACACATAAATGCATCTTTATATAGAGCTAGATATGCATATGTATGCATACAGATACCTTTATCACAAGTGCTGCCCATCTCCGGCTCAATTGCCAGACTTTAAGGAATCCAGCTTCACAAAGCACCCCTCAACACGGGGAGGGAAAAAATCACTTCCTAGCAGAAAGTCCATTGTTATCTTCTGAGTCTTAAAGAAAAGGAGCAAGCCGTGACTCCAGGCAGTGACATTTCGACTCCTGCCGTTTTCCTTTCAAGAGCCAGATGCAGCTTAAACTTCCACCGCCGGCCGCCCGGCCCTGGGGATCCGTGACTCCCACTGGAGGGGACGCCGGGTGTCTCGGTCCGCCCTCCCTTCCCCGGCAGCGAGCGAGCGAGCGAGGCAGCAGCACACAGGACTGCGGCTCCTCAATCAATCGCTCCGGCTGCACATCCTCATTAGTTACTTTCAGGCTATTAACAGACGCCCAACTGCCGGCTTCCCTCCGCTACCGAAATTTCCCCTGCATATCCTGATTCACAGCAGCAAAAAACAAGGTTTATGGAGAGAGACAGCCAGCTGGTGCCACGAGACCGGCGTTTTCCTCCAAAGAGCCGAAGGAAAAAAAAGGAGAGAAGCTTTCTTCAGGGATACCATTACTTGTGATGTCTTTGCATACCGGATTTTGATTTCAGCAGAGTCATAATACGTCTCTCCCACGGATGCTTGGAGACCGACAAAACGGAGCATATCGGAGGAGAGGCGAAGCGATCTGGACCCTGCAGTATTAGTGTCTCACTCGGTAGATATTTATCCTTTTAAAAAAGCAAACTGCTGACACGAAGCCCCTCAGTCCGCCTGGGGAAAGGGCTGCTGAGAGGGGGAGCAGCCTCAGGAAGCGGGCGGCCAGAGCCCGGCGCACGGCGCGCTGTGGGACCCCGGGGGACGGGCAGGGCACAGCCAGCCGGGAGGGCGATGCCCGAGCCCTGCTGGCACCGAGCGAGCACATCCCGGCCCGACGGAGCCCGCGGGAGCCGCGGCTCAGATGCCCCTGGAGGGAGAGCCCTCCTCCTCTGGAGCAGCACCGGCTGCGTTCTCCTACGGCATCATCTGTTCCAGAGCTGGAGGGGAAGTCCCCATCGGGGCACCTTTGGAGAACAAAGCGCTCAGAGCAGGGCCAGGGCCAGCCCGAGGTTTTTCAGTCAGTCAGCCCCACCACCTCAGGAGCCTCTGCGGTGCCACCGGTTTTACCTGACGATGCACTTTGATATCACCAGCTGCCTGCCTGGCCTAGATGAAGGGAAATCTTATTTTCTGCAGCACCCCTAAGTACTGCTCTGCCCAGAGAGCTGTGTCAGGTGGGATGTAAAGAACTGCCGCTGCCATTCCCTGCCATTCCCATGTCCATGTAACGAAGGCAGTGATATTTTCCACTGGAACAGGGCTAGAGTGAGCACCTTTTATGTTACACTGAATAGTAACGAGGAACGTAATAGGTTTGGCTTCCTCCGCTTCTCACGCGCAGGAAATCACATCAAAGCCGCTCCGGTAATTTAAAACAGTCTGTTAACTTTGCTGAGTCATAAATGAAAACACCAGCCCAAATTCCCCACTATATCCCACCACACGTTCTGCAGGAGGGGCAGTTTGGAAAGAGCTAAACTTTAAACTGAATGGAATTGAAAAGTTCCCACAAGGAACGTGCCTGGCTCCCCTTGCCTTCCCTCTCCCCCCCAACATCCACCCAGCAGCAATCCAAGTTTTCTGCAAATAAAATGTTGACATTTCATGGGTAAAATGAGGTTCTTCTTTTCTCACACCGTCACAGAAGTGTACCAAATGGGGAAGGGAAAATGAAATATTCACTAGGTGCTGCCTGCAGTCAACTAAAAATAAAAACTATCTTTCCCTTCTCCTTCTGAAAAACAAGAGCAAAGAGACACACTTAGTTCCTAGGAAAAGGAAGACCCAGATATAGCAAAACTGTCAGGGTATGTTAAATGGAAACCAAAAGCTGAAGCTACTTTCTCTGACGCCTGTAGAACAGTATTTTTGCTGAGTCTTGTGAAAGAAATCTATACTGTCACCACCAGGCAAAAAATTAGACAGTTCCCTCCCCTGCTCCACTAGTAATGCTTGAGGCTACCCTTGCATAATCTTCACCTGCAGTAAAAATCAATGCACCTCTCATCAGCTTAGTATTAAATTACAACTGCTTTCTGCATAGCTCACTCTCAGGGACCAAGGCTACAGATAAATCACATTGTTTACCCATCAAAATGATCTGAAACCCTTTTTAGCTCTTCTGTTTCTGGGAAGAAAAGAAAAAAAAAGGCAAAAGGAAAAAAAAAAAAACCACCTGACAGATCTTCCCTGTTTCAACCTTCAACAAGTAATTGCGGAACCTTACAATGGTTTGAGAGGGAATGGGCCTTAAAGATCATCCAGGCAGGGACACCTTCCACTCTACCACCAAACAAATGAGTTGTAAACATCCCAACAGGTCACTTTTATCACCTGACATCTTGGTGATAGGCAGTAATATTTATATAAATAAGTGGTTATCCAAACAAGTATTTACACACTACATAGCAACAGTAAGTTCCAAATTAGCTGAGCCAATTACTCTGCAGTGGCAGATGCCTCTGAGGAAGGAACTGCCCAAGGATACAATGCAGGTAGGTCTCCTCTCCCATCCTGCTGCACCACTCTCCTTGCTTTAGTCAGTAGATGCTCGTTCTGCAGGCCAGGAGGCAGGTTTGTGTAAGCCAGGTGCCACTTACTACTCGGAGTAGTGGTGAGGGTTGCCCTCCTTTGAAGGGAACCCTCTCTGCCACAGTGGTGTAGCCTCAGCGACCTCTGGTCACCACAGGCCCCTGGGGGTTGACCTAAATTTCCTATTGCTCGCTGCTGTGGCCACTTGAAAGCCTTGCTGTGGTAGAAATTTGTATTTTCACTGCGAAGAGCTTTCTCTCCAGGTGGGAGAAGCAGACACTAAACAAACCTCCAGCTTTGCGGGACAGCCACGCCAGGTAGGAACTGTTTGCAGGTATAGGAGAAACAACGAGAAGAGGAAGAAGTGTCTGAATAGCATTTTTCAGCTGGGTGCTACCCAGTGAAACAGGAAGCCTCATATCAAAATAAATAAAAGTGTTAATGTTTTATATTGCAGTAAGCATTCTCTTTCATTTTGCTCACTTGGGCCTAATTCACAGACTGTCATAAAAATTTCATTAAATGCCTGTACAAGAAGCCTAAGGTAAAAGGAAATTCAGACCCCCTAATCTGTTTTAAGTCCTGAAGTCCAAGTTTGTGTTCTGACTACAATACATTATGCAAATCCTGCAAGGTATAACTTACAGGAAAAAAATGGAAATTTGCAGAGATAGCTTTTCCACATTTATCGAGGCAACCAGACAGGGGAAAAAATCACAAGAAGATACATCAGAGCGAATGCAACCAAGTTTCAGGACACTGAAGTGCACAAAAGCTGCCAAGCCTGGAAAGGGAAGTACAAAGGGAACCCTGCACAGCTCACTGGCTGTAGAACTCCAGCATCAAACAACTGCTAGATACAAACGATGATCAAAAACTCTCCCAGTCCATTAGCAGGGGTTTGAAAAGAAGATACTGTGCTTTACTAGGGATTGAGTCGATCAGATAAGTCTTGGAAGATGATCCAGGTAATGACAAAAGATTTTTAATTTACAGACAGGCGATTCTGTTGGTGTTAGACACTTGCACTGTCTGGCATATAAAAAAGGTGTCATTGAATTAGTGCCCAGTATTGAAGGTGCATAGCAAGCAACCTAAATGACACACTAAGTCACTTAAAAGATACTTCAGTCATTGATTCCTAAACGACTTTACAGTCTGAAAGACAAGACCTAGCATGCGAAGCAGATGAATACTAGAGGAGGCTGGAAGAAAGGGCACAGATACCACAGGAGAGAATAATTTTGGGGTTTCAAGCATAAGCTCCCACGATTTATTTTCCCTGAAAGTTTGGAGGAAGCTGTACATGGCATTGAGTGAGCACACCATCAGCTGTTCTTAGACTGATGCATTTGCTTTGGAGCGGAGGAACAAATCCTCCAGCTCTGCAAACCAAGTCAGAAATGAAGCAGATGCACGTCCCTAAACTGCTCAGCATATCCTCTGCCTCATGTGCATGGCTGCACATACTTTGGGATAGTTGCTCCTTTTTGACCTCCTCATGCAGCAGCCTCTACAACCTCCCTAATGGTTGGCTCCACACACAGCCAAACAAATTGCCCGGACAACTGTGCCAACACAAAAGCAGAGACAAGGAGCTACTGCTCATGACCTGGAGATGCTGATGTCCTCGTTAGTTCCTAATGATCTTGGACTGCCCCTGCTAATTCAAATTACCTTGTGTTTGCTGCAGAGATTGCACACAGACAATTAGCACCGATCAGCTGATGCATGGTAACTTGTTCCTGCAGCCTAATTTGCTTAGAGGCTTATGACTTAAACACACATTAGTATGATATCAATATTTATTGTCCTCATTATTAAACAACAGCCTTGAGCCACAGCTTTCCAAACCCATCTTTTTACTGCCTGTAAAAGGGCTGTGAAAAGAGGCACCCTCTAAAAAGCAATCCTTTGGGATAGCCTCGCTGGCTCTTGAACACACCAAAGCTCAACAGCTCCTGCCTGTTCCTCTCCATGGCCCAGAAGGCTGCTCCGAGCCTCAGCACTTCTTGCTCCCTGTGGCAGGATTTTGTCCCTGAGCAGGAACAATCATTGTTACGGACACAGGAAAAGACCCAGTGTACTGCAGATATCCGAGAGGTATCAGCCAACCCTAAACATGGTCCCAGAGTTAAGACACCACTTGGGAATTTTTATTCTAAACGCATCTGCACTTTTCTCTTAAGAAGAAAAACTTCGAGCAGTCTCGCCTGATTTATCTGGCTACCACCACACAGTTCAGAAGTCAGGCAAGCTGACAGGAGCGAGATGAAGTGGACTGAACCCAGTGACCAGCTCGTCAAACGGCACAGAGAAGAAAACCAGAGCAGTACATTGCTTAGTCCACTTTAGCTCATGTGCTGCAGGGCATGTGCCCATCTACAAGGTAACCTTTGCCCAGTGTGTTTGTAACTATTCCAAACAGGCTGCAACCAAGGTTAATTAACACTGCACACCACTTAAAAGCTTTTAAAAAGAAATAAGGTCAGGTAACGGAAAGATTGAAGAAATTAAGCACCGCAGTAGTAAAGGCTTCCCAGTAAAGTGTTAAAACCCAAAAAATACCCTACCGTACCAAGGAACGAGAGAAGGCTTTTCTCATCTTCCGTGTTGCTATCCAGCCATTCGGCCACATGCCCAGGAGAAAGAAGACTTATTCTCCAGCCAGAAAACTTTTCCATACAGAACACAGTAAGTGAACGAAGCAGGGCAGGAAGGATGAAAGGAGCTGATGGTCTTGGGATTCCAGTACTCCAGTTATTGTCTACACTGACAAACATGAGAGTGTGATCCTGCCCTGTTCTCTCAACCCTACATCTGACACAGCAGGCATGGGTGGGAGCAGTAACTGGGATCTGTACTTGTCCCTTTGTGTCAGGTTTCAGTCCAAGCAGCAACAGAAAGAAGGCAAAAAAGGGAAGCAGGGGAAACTGAGGTCTCAAAATCCAGAAGAGGCAGCAGGTTATGACAGAATCAACTTAAGTAAAAAGTAGAAATACATCAGTGCTGAAGAAGCTCAAATAAGTCAGCACAATAGCTCATCGGCTAAGTGCAATATAGCCCTACCATTCCTCACAGTGTTGGCTTTGTTTGAAGGCTCAGGTATTGTGCTTTATGCCAGAAGAAAAACCAGCAAGCTCAGAGGCAATTTAAATCCCCTCCCCACTACTGACGAGCCCGCATTCCCCTGTTTACAAGCCTCTTCCTGCTCCAGCTATTATCCCAGCATCCCAGCCTTCCTTGCAATGAATCTGTTCATGCAATGGCAGGTTGATCGATCCGTGAATAGGAAGCTCCCACCCCTCCCTCCCCCCTCCTCCTGCATGGCGGCGGCATTGATCGGCAATAATGGAATCTGCTGGATTCCGGAGACAGGAGCTGCTCCTCTTCCTCAGCCCCCCGGATTCGGTCCCCACCGCTGCGGGGCAGAGCAGCAGTGAGGAGGCAGCAGCGCTCTTGGGGGCTCACAGAAGCCATCAACTCTGATGGGTGGTTATTTATGGAAAAAAAATCAAAAGCCAGCTAGGTGGGAAATAATTCTGCCCTGCCTGGACAGCGAGCGTGCTCTGCAGTGAGGACTCGTCGCTGTGACTTTATGAAGGGTCACATTTAATCGTACAGCCTAAGATTTATTCCACACAAAAGAGCATTTTGCAGGTTTACACATGCACGAGCAGTGACGAATCCTGGTAAGTGAGGGACTCCTGGGCCCCACAAATCAAAATTGCCTTTGTCCTCAGGGGATGGGGCTGATGCTCTGATCAAACTGCACTCTTTAAAGAGACAGCCGCCTTTTGCTCACCGGTTTCGGAACCTGTCTTTATTTTAAATAATTTATACACTTGCCAATCCCTATTACAAACAAGGACATTTGCTGACCACTGACTAAAACCCAAGCTACACCAAAAAGCCATTAGATCAGCAAAGCAAAAAATTAGATACCAACCAACAAATGAAGAGGAAAAAAAAAAGAGCTATCAAGTCCCAGCAGGGAGGAAAATTCCAATTACCAAGATAAACTGTAGCAAGTATTGTTTGTGCAGGACAGATACTTTCATAAAACACCTGCCAAGCAGGGCAGATGCTCTCCAGAATTCACAATTAATGAGGGGACATGGGACAGGCGGCTCAGGTACCCCAGCAGCGTGCTGGACTGAGCAGAGCTGTCCTCCTGGCCCCACTGAACAAGTGCATACCCCCACCCCAGTGTGAGCAGAGGGATGAAAACAGAAACATTCCCTACATCACACAAAATCCTGTGATAGAAAGATAGATCTCCCGTCTACGCAAAAAGAGCTGATATTTTGGTTTTTTTTTTACAAAATGAACTGTTCCAACAAATTTCCCTCTTGTGCGTGGGAGGACCACATTTTGTCCAACTTCCACAACCTTTTCTTTAAGACTGTGCAAACTGATGACATAAATCTGCTTGCAATAAGAATGGAATTAGAGAACTTTTAGAGAAAGGACTAGATAGTTATTTTGGTCTATCTGGTTGGTCAATATGAAATGAAAATTTCAACTCCTCTTTTTTAGTTCCCTAATCAAATACTGTACCCACAATCACCTGGGTGTCTCTCCATTAAAAACTTGCAAGATTAACTATCAGTGCCATAAATAAAAGGTTCTAGAGAAAACAGAGTTATGAGTATTGATTTCCCATGAATGCTTACCAATTCTGCATCCTTTCTAGGAGTACAAATCACATGCAGATCCTGTTTTCCTCCCTGGCTGCCTCATCTTGTGTAATAATTTAGCTTTATTAATCCCTTTCAATATTTTAAAATGTTCACGATAACAGGGGAAGTATATTAAATATCAAATATGAAAGTGGCTTATTGGAGTATTTTAAAATATGGGAACATAAAAAAAACTTTGTAAAAAGTGGAGCTAGAACTGGCAAAGACTTCAGTCAGGAGGATGGAACTAGGAACTGAAAGGACAGTGAAGTTTCTGATAAGCAGATTTCTCCTGTAAATTAGCATTCCTGGGGAAACCCACAGAGGGGGAAAAACCTGCATAACTACATCCCTATTATTTATCTTCATTTTGTGTGGTTTAACAGGCCACACTCTCATGCAGGTCACCTGCCTGCAAGGAACTGTCAGGAGGTGGAGACAGACATCTGAACAAAGGCAAGAATTAAAAAGTCCTTGTAAGAAGGTAAGTCACGAGCACAGTCCCACTAGAAATCCTGGAAATTTAAAGTGATAGATAAGATGTAGAAGAGCCACTGACACTACAAAACACCAAATCCATCTAACCTGACCTGAAACACCTTTAGAACATCACCCAGTGTCTTCATCCACTCACTGAATTGTTTCTGGTTGATCAAAAGACCTGTCTTCCAGAAAAAGGGACATCCAGTTGTCGCCACACATGGCAAAGACACAAAGAGCTGTCTGATCCTCTGTAAGCTGTTCCAGTGGGTAACTCCACTCCTGCTTAGCAAATTGCTCCTTAGTTCCAAGACCAAATTTATCAAGCCTCATCTCCCAACTGCTGGGCTCTGGCTGATGTTTGTATGCTTTGACAGTCCATTATCAAACCCTGATATCAGAAATGTCCTCTCTGCTTGCATCCTTTGAATACTTAAGTTTCAAACAATCCCTTCAAATCTATCTTCAGACTCCTCTGGAGCATTGATTTTGATTTTTAAACCTTTGCTGTGCAAGAGAGCCAGAGACACAGCTCCACAGCTGCAGGAGGGAGGTAGGTGCTGGTCACAGCAGAAGTTACACTGTGAATAGCTTCTTACATTTGTATTAAAGGAGGTCTTGTGCTCTAAAGCTTTCCAAAAACTATAAAAAAAGTCTTGCCCAAATTTTCCAGGACAGCCAGATGGTGAGATAAAATGCAAATCAGCAGGAGAAGGCTATTCAAAAGAGGACTAACTTATTTTCATGCTGGGAGTTTGTTGAACCAATGCAAATCCAGATACAAACTGCTCTATCAACCAGAGCAGAAGCATGGAAAATACGAAAATATAGAGAGGTGGGAAGGATCAGCAAAGTAGTAATAAACCCCCCCCCAAAAAACCAATCATAAACAGGGACAAGAAGCAGCTAACGTCTGCCTTGAGAGACTGCTTTCCAAAATTAGCACCAGGAGCTGCACAGAATAGCAGGTGAGAACATCAGAAAACCTGTTCACAGTGTTTGGGCTTATCTCCCTCACCCCTGAGTTCTCAAAGCAGATGAGTTTGCAAGCCTGGAAATTACACCAAGCCCTTCTGCTTTGGAGCATCTTATAAAAACCAATCATTTAAAACTTGTATACATCCCTCCCTGGTGATTCCTGAGTTACAGCCACTGACTGAACTCTGCAGTTGTCACTCTCCTGCAGTGACGAGTCTGAAACCTGTGAGGCTAAGCGGCTTTGCCATCCTGCAAACTTAAAAATTAGCTTTCTTGATCAGAGAAACTACCCAGGAGCATGAGTCTCAGAGTCTTCTACAGGAATTTTTAGTAAATGAGAATTCAAAACACACGCAAATAATAGAGCACAGACGCCTCGTGATGCAGATGCTTTGTAAGCACACAGTCATGGTGGTATTATAAATCATAATGCATTAATGTTCTCTGCATGAGGCACTTCCGAGGGGAGGAAAAATGGGTCTTACATGCACTAGGGACAGGTGCTGACAGACTGATTTTGCTTTAGTCAGTAGATGATGTCCCCACAGCAACGTACTTTAGGTATTGTACACCCAAGTCATTCTTATTAAAATGCCTTACAGATAATTCAGGAGCGAATAAGAAACAATGAATGTTTGTTTCTCCAACTCCTGGATCAATGTCATGTGTCAGGCAAAACTACTCACCTTCATACCTGCCCATTAGGAAATAACAGTATTTATTCGAGGCACTTTGCCCCAGAAAAAGGCAAAGCAGTACTAACTTTTCCAGCCTATTTTCAACGCCACAGCACGGAACAAGCAGCTAGCTTCAAAATAAGTTTCCCAGACACCTAAAAATGTCAATTCTATGTGCACAAGGCTCCATTTTCCTTCATTAAATCATTTAAAATGCCTATCTATAATGAAGTACTTTTGCTGTGAGGAGCAGCATTACAATATAACAGCCTCCTAACCAAGCTGTGATCTAGTTCAAGAGGATCCCAGTGGACAAGGCTGAGTAACTTGGTCTGTATTAGGAAATCATGATGGAAGTATTCACAGTTATTTTGGAACATGGGAAACTTTTTTGGCTTAAGCCACCTAAGCAAAAGCAGCGTGTAGTGCTGTGACATGATCCTAGGAACAAGCTACGAGCAAGAGTCATTCTTCTCCAGTGTAAATCAGTAGCACATTTATGTCAGACATGAGAAGATGTGGACAGCCCCATTGGAGCATAGCAAAATACACAGAAATCCCTTTTTAATCTGAAAAGAAAAAAAAAAAAGGATGGACACTCAAGTGTCTCTTCAAGCCAGTTCATTTATAGTGGAAAGCGAAACCCTGCTGATGAAGTGCCAGCCCACACATACACATTATCGTCTAGTGTTTTATCCTTTCAGACTGCCTAATGAAGTGATTTTAGCACAGTCACTGATCTCTACACTCACCCTCAACAGCTCTTACCCAGCTGCAGATGACAACCTCTGCACACTGATGCAATATTCTCACTTAGCTGGGTAACTGTTCCCCTCGCTTCCAGAGTGAGCACCACCAGCCTTCCCAGCCCAGCTGAGATCAGAGGCCTGAACCAGTGGTTACTCAGGAGGGGGGCAGAAAAAAAGAATTTCCTAAATAACAATTTCTGGAGCAGAGAGGAATCCAGGGGCAGCGAAAGCTGTGCCTGCTGACAGCCTGGAAAGATAAATAGGGACAGAAAGGCTCAAAGTGAAGGTGAGAAAAACAACAAACCTTGAAGTTCTCTAATATGTATATAATAATACAAGTAATTCAGCTGGGCAGAACTGTTGGATTTTCAGAACTTCACTGATGAACAACCTTGGGGTATTTTTTCCCACTTCCACACCAACTTAATTACATTTTTGTACTCACTCCAACTTCCTTGGTATCCTCAGAATAGCCAAGGGATTCGGCTAAGTTACACTGCTAGCAGGATGGCGAGTTTGTAAGTACCTATTAATGACCACTCCAAAAATATTAAGCTAATTTAATTCCAAATTAGGGCCAAGACGTTATTTACAGAGCCATCCACTCCGGAGTGCCTTTCCAGACTGTGAACCATATGCCTCATGCCAACAGACATCTTGTACTAAAGCACGAATACACCCAGCTCTATATTTAACGAGCAGAACGTAAAGGGTACTTCATTTCCGATGCTGGCTTTCACAAGATGACATTTCTCCCAAGAGTTTTTCTTGCTCACCTTGCAGGCCACAATAGTTTGCACAATTCACGTCCTCACAAGGGCTGTATTTTGTGAAAATAATTGATGAAGGCAGTTTTGCTGGCACGCTTCCACCATTCATGTTGGTCTCTGCTATTACTTCCTGACCTACTGTTTTTCCTTGGGCACCCAGGCTCCATCAGAGCTGGGGAACACCCAGGAATGATTTTTCTTATTTAGACTCATTTGGACGACATCTCCAACAAGCAAACAAATGAAAGAACAAGTTAGCGAGGGCTGGGGTTTGGGTGGTGGTTGGTTTGGGGTCTTTTGTCCTTGGATGACTACACATCATCACATGGGTAACAGAGAACTAGGATTTTGAGAAAAACAGTTCACACGACAGAGAACTAACTATGAGAGAGAAGCAGGTATCTTATCACTCAGCCTGCAGCACTCTGGTTCCATCGGAATGCCTGACACCCACACGGGCGGCTTCCAAGCGTTGTGGGATGCCATCCACCATGATCGATGTGATAATCTACTGACCGTGGCGCTTCTGGCCAGCTCGCACAGGAACTGCCACATCAACCCATCAACCTAAGCACTGTTTACCCTCTTCCTACAGCGTTGGGTACCAGGTAACAGCCTTACGTAGCGCTCCCACAACGAGTTCAGCTTGCTTGTTTTCAGCACAGCCTAAATACCAGCGATTCCTGCAGAGCAGGGTTGAGGGTGCCGTGCCAGCAAGGAGCTTTACTCCACCCTGAGGTCACTGCTCGCTCCCTTTATGGATCAAGAAACCGCAGCTTTGCCAACACCACCAGGTGGGAGCTGAACTTTCCTTGACTGGCACAGGCAAAAAAAGAAGTTACCTGCACTGCTAACACCACACAACGAGACAGAAAACCACCACCACAAAGCTCCTAGCGTGCAGCAGCCCGAAAGCACGCGGCTTGCACTTACCAGGTAGGCAGCAGAAAAGCAGGAGCATTCCAGAGAACGAGTGGCTGTGACCAGCAATACGATTCCCTACCCCTGCCCATGAATCATGTGGTCTCCCTCCCTGTTACCACTCAGTTCCACCTGTGTTTATAGGAAGGCTGTGTTAATCTCTGCATAAGCATCAAAATACAGCCCCTGCCAAGGCCCAGGGCCCTGCCAAACACTAGAGACTGGTGTAAGAAAGGCAGCATATGGAGGGGTTTTTTAATCTGTTCCCAAATTAGGGACCAGATTTAGTGGTGAAGCACGGAAGCACGGCAAGGGAAGAGACTGCATAGTTTAAGGAATTTTTACAAGGACATGCCAAGTCCTCCATCTTGTGGACATGGGCTTAATTTCTGACTGATGCAATATCTTAGAGCTTCCTCCTGGACACTCTGCTGAGAGTTTCCCTGGAGAAAACACAGCTGACATTTTGGAGTGACGGTGGGAAACCCGAGGCCAGGCCTTTAAGAGCACGAATGCTGTGAAAGCTGGCATTAGAATTATGCTTTATTTTGTACAGTTGGCATTTTTCTGTTGCCATTACCCCCAGAACCTAACAAATGTGGAGACAATTACAACATCTAACCTAGAAAAAGAACCTGTCTGTCACAGTTTTAGTGCGACTGAGCTTGGAAATCTGACGGAAGCCTACTCCAAAATGAATCAAAACAATTAGGAAAATGGATAAATAAATAGAAAAAAAATAGATTTGATCTCCTCTTTTTAAGCCAGACATTGATTTTCCAATGCTTGTGGCTGGTGCCACTTTTGAAGGCTGACCAGAGACTCGACTCTAAGGAAACATAGAGCTGTTTCACTTCTCTGGCAGGTGTTCACATCACAATGTTGCCCTCCTAAAGTCCCTGCTGAGCACACTGCAGGTGCAGGAGAAGAAAAATGTAGTGTCATGTGTTACCACAGCAGGCCCGCAGCCCAGGGATCAGCACTGTGCTGCTAGGGAAGAACGTATCAGGAAAAATTCCTGCACTGAAACAGCGGTCAAGCACTGGAACAGGCTGCCCAGGGAAGTGGTGGAGTCACCTGCACGTGGCTTTCAGGGACACTGTTTAGTGGTGGCCTCGGAGGTGCCAGGTTAATGGTTGGAGCTGATGATCTTGGAGATCATTTCCAACCCTGATGATTCTATGGTTCCACACAGACTCACCACAGCCATTCACAGCTGCCAGCACCTGCTCAGAGAAGCAGCTATTCCTCTGTAACCCAGTTTTTGCAGTTATGTGTACCACGGCAATTTCAGCTCCATTTCCCATTAAATCCATGACATAAATACCCCTAGCCTGTACAAATTTCACACATGGAGGTGATAGTGCTGAAACCATAAGCTCTGCCTGTAGTTGCACCATTTCCTTGCTGACTTCCTGCGCAGATTTCCCTCTCCCTTACCAGAAGCAGTCACCCAAAGCTGAAGAAAATTAAATGGAAGGGGATCATTAGGTCTCCCTCCTGACACTGGCCCAGTTTCAAATCCCACCATTATTAGTCCTCCTGAAAAACATTTGTGCTGTCTGATGCCAATTAGCCAAGAAATCTAGATAAAAGGAAGCATTCCCTTCGTGGAGAATTAAAGCTTGGACAAGGTACGTACCTCTACAGCCTGGAAAATGAATCTGTCCTGTGATGCCAATGAGCCATTTACAAATGCCATCCACACCCTGCAATTTGCTGCATCCCCAAATTCTCTGACTTCCAATATCACACGTTACACTGACTCCCAGCTATCAGAAAATGGCAAGGGGCAGGCTAAGGCTCCGTGTAGCAGAATGTCCCTTCCTCCTGCTTATGCAAAAATGAAGCTGATTTGTTCCCATGAGCTTTAAAGAGCCATGACAGATCTTTCTGACACAAGCCACCTCAAGTATTCATTGCAATTCCACTTTTTTCCCCCCTCCCTAGAGATTTTAAGTAGAGAAGGAGTGAGAGCACCCACAGAGTATCAGATAAAGCTGGGCACAACATGAAGAACCTGCAGGAATGGAAGCTGCTGCTCACGTCTGCCTTCCACAACTCCCCGGTATTGTACTCTTAATTTGCTACCCTATTAACACGTTAATCATATGAAAGAGCCCCAAAAAGAGACAGGGAATTCTAAAGGCAACCTCGCCGTAACTACCCCAGAATCACCTAAATGAAATTTGGAAGGGATAGGCATTGTGCTGCCTTGAACTTTTCTGAGCAGTCTGCCAAAAGTTTGCTTGTTTTTCAAAGAAACTTGTGTTTGTCTGAAAAGTGCTACGGCGGAAGGTTTTCATTTTCTGATCGTGTAATTCAAAAGCAGCTGCAGAACAAGCCCATTGGTTCAGGCTAACAAAAACAGTCTCTCCAAGTTAGTAAATTAGTATTCACCCTGTCTACAGATGAGGAGGAAAATGACTAAGGAGGACGTCGTAATCAGCACCTATTAAAGGAGGTTTCCGAGGCAGAAAACATTTGACTCAGGAGATTCCATTCCCCGGCTCCTTAGACAACATTTATTGGTTTTGTACCTACTGGAAAATGTTCAGTCATATCAAAAGGCAGGAAACTTAAATGCTTTCTAGTTTTCTGTCACCTAATGCATTTTAGGGCAAAAGCTGCTGGAAAAGCAAGTGGCATTGCCAAGGCAGTGCCCTTTATATTGAAAGGAACCCAAATCTGCTTGGTTTTTATGTGCAACCTGTAGGACTCCCTGAACTGCTTTGATTTACCATCACTTTCTGGAGGACAGGAAGCAAGGTTGGCAACATTCTTCCTATGCTGGAAACATCACACAATGCCAGCCACAAGTAAACACTGACAAATAGTCCCGCAGTGTGCCCTTGAGTGATGATGTCTGGCCTTATCTAGAAATCCAATGTCATTTAAAAATGTACTGACTTGGGTAAAGTGAGAGGCAGAAAAATAAACCTCACAATTTAAGCGGCAATAAAATAGATTTTTAGCTCTGAAAGCTGTTTACAAAAACCTGTTCTTCATCTTTGCATCTGCATGTTGTTCTAATGCTAACATTTAATTTCTGCAGCAGTGAGCAGAAAAGTACCAACGTAAAAATCTCTTTAGAAACCTGTGCACACAGGTGAAATAATGAATAGAAGAGCTGATAGACACACGCAGCACGGCTAAAACCCCTGCAAGTTCCCAGCTGCTTTGAGTCATTTTAAACCTCTGTGCCTCCGAGCCAACCCCGCCTCGCCGGCATCACCGCAGCAACGCCGTCCCCTGCAGCGCGGCCGTGCCAGGAGGGATCCGTCTCACCTGTGCGCTGCATTCCGTGGGAATCCTAACAGCTCCACCATGGTCCTGCCGGGATGCCGAGCGGGAAGGGCAGCGGAGCCGCCCGCTCTGCCCTCCCGCGCCGGTTCCCTGCCCCAGCCGGGCAGGAACGCGCAACAGCCGGGGCCGGCCAGCGCCAGCCTCCCTACTCAGCTCCCGGGCTCGGGCTGAGCGAGAGCCGCCCCCCGAGAGCCGCCGGCCCCCTCCGCGCCGGGGATGCGCGCCCCGCTCCCCCAAATCCGCCCGGCTTGGGCACACGCTCCATCCTTCCCGTCCCACGGGAGTGCAGGGGAGCCGGGAGGCAGCGGCGGCACTCGGGGTGGAGTGGAAGGGGTGTGGGCAGGAGGAGACGCTGCTGTGAAAACCCGTCTGATGCTGAGAAAACTCAGGGATTTCAAGCAGCTGACTCCGAGTCTAAAATCAGCTTCAGGGAAACTTAAGAGGGTGATATCACTGCGTACACTGTCCAGAGTGCAAGAAGCCAGTTCAGACGAAAACATCTCATGAGCTGGACCAGGAACTACATCTGAATGTGTCTGAAAAACTGCACTTCCTTTGAAGATGTTTCCCCACTTCAAATGTTTCCACAGCTTAGAAAATACACAGCACCAAACCAGCCCCAAGAATCACTGAAGCAAACAATGAACTTCCCTCCCCCTCTTTGTTTTGTGCACTGCCTTTTATTTTTGTCTTTAAATTCGAAGATCTGTGGCTTTGAGAGTGAAATGGTGAAGAGCCTGATAACAATTGTCTTTTCCTGAGCTCTGCTCTTTTTTTTTTTTTTTATTTTAGAAGTACCAAGAGTTGAACTTCCAGGCGTGGCGTTTTTATTTATTTATAGCTCTTTGAGGCACAGGAGCCAAACCCCACATGGTTTGGCTGCTGCTGCCACCACGCTGTCCTCTACACGCTGCAGCACCCCTGGCAGAAGAGCGAGTCACGTCGGCTCAGTTTGAAAGGCCGTGCTTTGCCCTCCAGCAGGTCCCACCTGCCAGCCAGGGGCACCAGAGCACACAAACACACACAACAAGAATGTGAAGTTGTTCAGCCTGCTGCTAAACAGGCTAAAATTGCTCACCAAGAGCCGAGGGGATGCACGCTCCCTCCTAAGTTTTGCTGTTGTCCAGAGTGTTTTGTTTATTTTTAATTATCCTCAATTTTTTCCCCTAATTTTCCCTAATTTTGCCATTTGATCGCAATACAATATTCTCCTCTGATTCGGCCCTTTTTTCCACAACCTTTTTTTCTCGCAGGGTTACTCAAGACGAGCCTCCTGCACATTCTCTCAGGTAACAGTTTCCCACACCCTCAGCGTTTCCCCTGGAAGAAACAGTAGCTTTGGTCACCCTACCTCCTGCCGAGGCTCACGTGGAAAACCTGCGGGAAAAGCAAGCCCAGCCCTTGGGGAAGAAACTTACTGAATGTGTGCTCAAACAATATTGACTGCAAAATAAATAACAGAAAAATTGTTACTGCTCCCTCGCCCTCTAAAGTCAATCACTAAACTATACCCAGGGATCCTGCACCAGGAGTAGCAGAGAAACTCGAAAAAAAAGGCATTCTCCCCCAAAAATCTGTCACAAACAGCAGCGTAACAAAATCTACAGTCCCTCTGAAGGACACATTGGTTTGACCTGCTGCTTGGAAATGCCTAATTAGTGGAATCAGTAGGGAAAACTTGGGATCACGGTGGAGCCAGACTCTGCAGAAGAGCAGCAAGAGCTTTCTAAGCGCCCGCGATCTCGTCTCCCTGCCCGCCCCGGCACGGCAGAGAGCCGTGAGTGCTCTGATAATCACCCAGCGCTCTTCATTCCAGAGCTCTGCACTAGCGGCCTCCGCAGCACCGCACAAAAGCATCTCTCGGGAGGGTGGAGCAACATCACACAAGTCATGTGCACCACAGGGCACGAGAGAAAAGATGGAAAAACTGAGGACTGGGACGTGAAAGTTAGCCTGTACATCTCTCCAAAGGGTTCCTGAGCTTTTACGGGAAAATCCTGGCTTTTTGCTTTCTATTACTATTACTACTACTACTACTACTACTACTACTACTACTACTACTACTACTACTACTATTATTATTATTATTATTATTATTATTTCTACTACTACTACTACTACTACTACTACTACTATTATTATTATTATTATTATTATTATTTTATTTATTCATAATCTATCTGGATTTGTTTCCATGTTCTGCTTTTTCTATCATTTAGGAATCCTCTGTTTTAAAATCAGGTTCAAACAGAAGGGTTAAAACTTCAGATTCAGCTCTGAAATGCGGCCGTAATCTGCCTATTTCTCCCAAAGCAGCCATTTTTAGTGATGCAGGAAGGTTCAGTCATGGTATCTATTTTTGTCAAGCCTACAACTTGCTGCATGGACCTCAAAAAAAGAGTTCTGAAATGCTGAAGAATCTGTCTGACTCAAGCAAAGACATCTGCTGAACACTTAGGCAGAAAGAGTGAACGGGGCAATTGATAAATAAATAAATTAGAGGGGGGAAAGGCAGATTATATTATACAAGTACTTGGAATTATTCTAGAAATCCACCCAGATTCAGAAACTTGAAATGCAACTTGCAAAGTCTAGGGATAAAAGCTGTTTCCAAAAGACTGTGACATTGAATTAAAATTATTAGAAACCCCTGATAATATTATGTGACTTTGGTTCAAATAACAGGACTTTTCTGCTCCTGCTTCAGCTTGTCCATGCCACAGAACAGTGGGAAAAGACCACTGGTGAGGAGGAACAAGTGAGATCACTGGACTTTTCAATGGTCAGATCCTCACCTAAACTGCATCCAGCTCACTGAAAGGTCAAGGAAATACTTGCAGTTTCAACTGAGACGAAAAAACGAAGCAGAAAAACCCTTCAGTTCTTCACTGGGTGATTCACGAGATAAAGCAGCCTCAAACGTGCATCAAAAATTGTTAGTCTGTACCAAAAGCACTTTACTGGACACCAGCTGTATCTTCATGGGCACTGATCACTGGTAGAATGTGGAGTCCTCTCCTGCTCCGAGGCTGCTTTGGGAATCTGGGCCCAGCTGGCAGCACAGAGGTGCCTGCTAGAAGAGTTCCCGATGGACTCCAGTGGAGTTCAACAGCCCAGTTTCCCTCTGTGGCTTTATTATTTTTCCTTTCAGTAAATTATCTCTCTGCTGAGCTGCTGAAACGTTTTTGTCCATTTTGCAGATAGAAATCACAGTTCTAATTCTTTCCTCTCCCTGTGCCACGAAAGAGGGATCACTGACAAAGGGTGGCAGGTCAGTAAAATCCCCAGTGCGTGCTTGGGCCGTGGCTCCACTCCCACTGGAGCACTGGCTCCACCACAGCCAGCACAGAGAGCAGCTTCCTATTACACCCAAGCTGCTCTAACTGCAGGCTGCTCCTGGGGGCAGTCTGGAACATCTCCCAGGTCAGACTCAAAGCCAACCCATCAACACAGCAAGGATGTGAGCGTGACTTCGCTGCGTGGAGCCCAATCCATTGCCCTGGCAAGCGCCAGAAGCAGCAGCCAGGAGGGTGGGAGAGCAGGGAGACAGGAACGTGCTCATCCCTGGCCAGCAGAGAGAGCTTTGTGCGTTTAACGTCGTGCAGACTTCAGACGAGATGCACCCAACCCAATCTCGTAAATATTTGCATTGTTGAGTATCAATTTATGCTAAAGCAATAAACTGATCAACAGCTCATTCTGAAAACTAATACCAAACTCTGAGCCAGATCAGTATTTTTAAGTTTAGCTCAACAGTTCAAATTTACTCTAGGCAACACAGGGAAACTCAGGAAGTAGGAAGGAAGGCTAATTTTCCATTAAGTGTTAAGCCAGTTGTTACTGATGGAAAAAAGGTAAGTATACACGGCTGGGTGAAGTGTAATTACTTTTTGCCACAAGATAAACAACTAGAAAAGAGAAGCTACAAAACTGAACAATCCACAGTGAGTCATGTATGCTTTAAGGTAGATTTCTCTAAAGAATTTCATAAATAATTTTTTATTGCTGTTCATGAGAAAACAAAGGAAAATCACTGTGTCCTTCATAATAAACCAAGGTTTGGTCAGAACACAGGCAACAAATCTGCCCTAGATGGCCCAAGAGCCACCAGTTCTTAGAAATGACTACATTGCACCACAACATGCTCTCCTTACAAAGTGTTCTCCGTGCTCACAACATAAAATCTAAAAATCACTAAAGTGATTTTTTTGTGTGTGCTCTGGAAGCTGTGGGCGGGGATGTAATACACATTTCCAAGGGGGAAAAAAAAGAGCCCTAATGGATTATGTGTCAATATTAGAAAGCTGAGATTATGTGTTCTTACCCCTTACCTCTGCCCTAAAAAGGTTTAAGATCTAAACAGATAAAATTTGCTTCATGATGAAACTCGGCTTTCAGCACAGACGATCTGTGTGCAAGGGGATAAAGTTTCAGCAGCATTCAGAACAAACCAAAATCCTTTGGCTTCGCTTGCGTTATAGAAGAAGAAAGATAGCAGCTTGGCAACTTTCTGTATACAAATAACTCCAATTGCCCAGGGGAATGTCACTGAGATCCAGGCATTCTGTTTGTTACATCCAGCCTCCCTGGAGTCAGCTTTAATTTCAAGTGGAGTTGTCTAAACTCTTCATCCTTCCAAGGCAGGCAAATTGCACTGTACATTGTCCAAATTTCAGATTACTTCAGGGCTTTTCCCAAAGTTTCCTAACCTCTTTTGTGGATGAAAAAGATAGCAGGGCACTTTTCACACAGTAGATGTTTCCCTGTGTAGCCTGTAAAGATGTCCAAGAGCAGCTGGATTTCACAGGGGGTTTTTTAAAAGGCAACTCATGGTTTGTATGCATTCACACTTCGGGATAGAACATGATGGGTAAACAGTGTCATCTAAAGACTTAAAAGTTTGAGAATTTCAATTGATCTTGGCATAGTTACACTCCCTACTAACAACACCCAAGTCACAGCACTAAGAGATCATGACCCAAGGCACCAGACAGTGAAGCAGGCAAAGGTTGTAGCTGTCAGCAAACCCTTGTTTGTGTAATTACATGAGCCAAAGGCTTCAGATCCCAGCTCACTAAAGGCTCCCACGCATGGGTTTTGGCAGTTCTGGCAGGTCTGGGCTGAAGGGGAGCAGAGAATGGAGCCACGGGGCTCAAAATGCACGGGACCACCTGCAGCCTGTGGGAACACCGCGCGTGTCACATCCCACGGGTGCAGAACCCATCCCGGCCTCAGTCCAGCATCACCTGGCAGCTGCTGGGGGCACTGCAACCGAAGCTTGTGGTACAAAACACAGGTCAAAAAGAAAAAAAAAATCCCCAGCCACTCACTGGGCCTTGCTAAATGACATGACAAAGGGAACTGGCAGTAAGGCATCTGCTCCTGGGCCTGCAGAGAGGATGGGAATCTCTCGCAGGTACACACAAACACGCTCGTGCAAGCCCAGGTCGGGCAAACCCAGAGAGCTGCAAACACGTCAAGTCAGCACATTTGAATCCATTTTCCTGCCAGAGATACTGCCAAACACACCCCTCAGTCTGAGGGCTAAAGCCAAGGCCTGTTTTGTATCCCTGCCATGCATAACAGTTGGCAGGAGACGGGTATTTTGCGCATGGCAGCATGGTGACAAAGCAGACAGTGCTACTGGGAACGTTACTTCATCAAGACAAATCATAAATCCCTACAGATGAGATACAGGGAGCTGTGAAGTGCATTTTTTCATCCCTACTTTCTAATAGATACTCTTTGCAGGCCACGTTGAGTGGTGGAAGGTGAAGGACAGCCCTCTTGTCGGCACACAGTTTTCTTAGGAGTTACAGGACTTCCATTATATCAAATTCCTGCATATCTCCTAAATAAATCTTTGCTGAACATAAAAATCTTTACTGAATGTAAAAACTGGTGCATTGCAGATTCTTCCATTGAGCAGGTCACAAACAATTCCTCTTCTTCCAAAACAGTCTCCCTCTCTCCACCTCTAAAACTAGTAACACTTTCCGGGTATTTATCCTAGCTCTTAGTGTACAAGGATCATAATTATGTGGTGAGCACAGAGTAAATCTACTTTTTCTTTCATCACAAATACTCATTCCAGCTGGAATATACAGAAAGCAAGGCTCAGCTTTGATAGTTTTAGCTGTAAACAACTTTGTCTTAAAACCAGCAGTTATTAAAATCAGCCCAGAAATCTTTTTTAGCTCTTGTCTATTCTCTCCTGCCAGGTTTTTACCTGAAGGAAGAGCACGGGCTGGGTATTGGAGCAATCCTCCCCAGGCAGGAGGGCTCAGCAGAGACTTGCAGGAACTGTTCTAAGAGGTACACACCAGGCAGCAATGAAACCAGATGTTGCTTAACTCATCTTCTGTTGCTCACTCCATTTCCAAAGCCTCTGGATTTTTAGAAGAGTACAGAAGCAGGATTTCTGCCCAGCTAACTCCTCACCTGCTAGCAATGCAGTTTGGGCCTGGCATCAAAACAAAACAGTTTGGGCCTGGCTTCATTCTCAATGCCAGTGATTCAGGGTGAGGACAAAACTAAAATTTGCAAGGAGCATCTTCACCTCTGACCTGCTTTTAGCAACCTTTTTTTCAAGAGATGCATTTTCAGACTGAGAAAAAAAGCAGGGTTAACTTGTTTCAACAAGTGAAACAGTCTTTTTTTTCCTCTTGGATGATTTCACCTCCAAATATAAAAAGATTTATTTGCATCACCACTAGCCTTTCTAAGCATCAGAGAATCTCAAAAATTCTGCCTGATGATGATGCTCCTTCCCAATAATTTAAAAAACCAACAGCAACAAAGACCAAACCCCAAAGCCTTTCCCCACTTTCAATTCCTCCTGATATTTTCACATATGCAGGCAAAAAACCATCTCTTATTAATGCCACAAAGCTGCCAGAATTCAAACTTGTGCTGTGTATTCTGCTTAACAACTCTCATTTAGAGTGAGCAGGTGGCGAGAAGGAAGCAGAACAAGAGAGAAGACGATTATTTTGGGAAAGGAAGTGGTAACTGCTACTAGCCTGTCAAACAGCATGAATGGTGGAAATCTGATTCATGCTTTTACTGTATGAATGGCTAATTCCAACACACTATCATAAACAACGATCCTTTAAAAGGATGTAATCTCCCCAACAGGAAAAAATACACCTGTTAGAAAAAGAGCAGGATCTGAAGCAGAAACGAAGGCAAAACTGAGATGGACCAGCTTGAGTTCCTCTTCCTGTGACATCTAGGTGCTCGTCTTCAGGGCCTGCATCGCACTTTGTAACAGAACTGGCCCATTGCAAATAACACTTGAAAGAAGGTTAGAGGCTGTCAAGCTGGAGTTAGGGAGAAATTACAGCCACATTTTTAGCTTTCTTGAACGGAGGCTCCTCTGAGTAAGTGCTGCCAAGATGAAATCCTAGCAAGTAAACGACATATTTAGAGTGTGCCTGTTCACTCACAGAGGTATTACTACAATGACAGGGATTATGCACCAAGGAAATTTTATGGCATATATTTAAAGGATGGCTTGCTGACACAACTCAGTGTACAGTGTATCTTCCAGAAAGGAATCAAGAATCTCAGCATTAGCAACAACCCCTCCACTGCCTGCAAGCAGAGGGCAAGCTCCTAAGCTAGCAGTAGATGCTGAGTGCCTCTGGAGTTACAGTTTTTAAATGATCTTATTAGTTTTCAGTGTTTAAACAAGTCACTTTCTATCTTGTGGTTTTTTTCTGTGTCTGCCCCTCTGGCCCTCGTTTGAGGGTGACCACAGTGGTTTCTGCCTGCACAGAAGGGATGGCTCAGCTGCTCTGCTGGCAGCTGCTGAACCATCACAAATTATGGCTTACTGTACTGAAGTATGTGCAAATTGGTGTCTATCTTAGTACACGGGACTGTAACCACGGTGGTGCAGCAGCTGCCTCCCAAACAGCTGAGCCAACCCTGCAGCAAGGGTGAAAAATGGAAGAGACGGCGAGAACAGCTTCAGCAGCCCGCGGGCGAAGCACACTTGACTTAACGCTGAACTCTGGGGAGTTACACATCTCTTGCTTCAATTTCTCAGATGTAACGTGGGTAGTTTCTCTCCCACACACTTCCTAGGAATGGTGCTACACGAATGTGTCCATAGTTCTGGAAAGAATGCCACAGAAATCTGCAGAATGGGCACTACTGCTGATTATGCAAAGCCCTTGAAGAACAAGCACTGCTCCGTTTGCTCCATTAACAAAAAGATTCTCATACAAGTAAGTTATAACTTTATAGCTACAAATGAAAAAGAGGCCCATCACCTTATCCCCCCCTTTTTTATTTTTAATAAATAAATCTATTAATTAGCAAATCACAAGAGAGGCACAGCAACCTTACTCAGGGAAAAGAGCAAATGCCATTGCTATGCCTCCACCTCTGCACTAGAACCCTTCCTAAGGAGCTCTTCTGCAAGGAGTAATTTCAGATATCACTGTCAGATGCAATGCCTGCAGTTGCCACGTTATCCACATGCTTCCCTAGGACAAGCTCGATATTCTTATCAGCTCTGCATAGCAATTTCTCTACCAGATACTGTAGCTGCTTCTGCTGTGCCTTTCAGCTTTTGGTGTCCATTCCAAAGCTATTTTAGTGCAGTTGTTATCTGTACTGATACGTCCTGGCTGCCACCATCTGTTTCTTTCTCTGTATAAAGATGTGCAATGGTTCCCTTCACTAATGTGTGCTCTGGCTCTTGACACGAAGCTATTCCCACTGCTTGCTATCAACCCACTTTTTTCATTAGCAGGAATTCCGTAATCATGACAAGAGTCATTTTTAACCAGGATGTGAAAACAAGGGAACTACCCAGGGCACTGCAATCTGAGATTCTATATAACCTCACTCTCATCCATACTCACAGAAAGGGCATTGCCCAATTTTTCCCTTCCCACTGCACACCCAGTTGCTTTGGCTGCACACTTTGTGATAGCTGCATTCACTACAGCCGCACTCTCACACGGAGAAGACCACGTAGATACCTTGTACTTTCAATATGTTCTCGTCAGGCACATCTCAAACAACACACTACAAGATGCCACTTGCATCTAAAACTGAAGCAAAATACACAGCAAGGCAGGGAACAAATAGCAGACACATCCATTCACTCTGGCCCACCAGAAAAAACCAAGGATGTTACAAAGTCCCATTTGAAAACATAACACTGGGATTTCCGGCTCTTCAGTGAAGTCTAGAAAATCTACACATTTTTTGCACATGGTATGGAAGAAGAAGACATTTAAATCTTAGATTTTTAAAGGTCTTTCTAGCTTGTGAAGCTACAAATAACATTCATTGCCTAGTGCAGACTGGCTGCAATACAATTCTTCATTCACTCCACTAGCCATACACCCTGAAAAAGTACTTTGCCTACAACACCATGTACACATGATTAATACTGGGTTTAGTTCCAAACAAGAATGAACATTTATTCATATGGCAAAACAAGATGATCATTTAGAGGTGCATTTGAAATGCCACAAACAAATCCAGTCAGGGTTCTTTTCATGTCGCTCATCTCAAAGTATTTTGCAGTTTTCCCTCTAAATCCCCAATTTTGCCCTGTTTATTTTCAGACTGCCAATCCAGGAATCTAAGAAATAGAAAAAAGAACCTTATCTGCCTTCCTCAAATAAGGAAGAGTTAAACAGTGCTATTGACAAGTACAAATAAATAAGCAATACGGTTGCAATGTGTTAATTAACTATCTACAAGAGTGGGATTTTCCTTACTTTTGTGCAATATACTCCCAGAATAAAATTCTTAGTTAAAAAAAAAACAGCCGAGGCTGTGAAATGAAAAAATACCTTATCTGCTCTTTACCTTTGACAGCAGTTATCAAGGCTGCTTTACTATTTACAGATGTGTGTTTTTCCCTCATAGCTCACTCTCCCAGGAGTGGCATTTTTCACAGCTGAGCCAGGGAAGAATTGCTCCTAAGTCTCAGCAGCCTATGCCAGGGAAAGCTCCTTGCATAGGCTGGGAAGAGAAAGAAGAGCTCGCTTGTGTGTGGTTGCTGCCTCTTCCTTCTTTTCTGGAAAGAGTGCTCTTTATGCAACCACAGGTGGGGTGGAAAAGAGAGGGAACTGGGCCAAACCTGGACTTGGGAAACCACTGCAACACAGCCTTTGTCTGTCATTTTTAACACCTATCTTTTCTTTTGCTTTGCCTAAATTTCAACATGGATAATTATAGCCAGCAGCAGGCAGATGGCTGCTCCTTTTAGGAACTGCACCCTGAACAGGCATGAGGTAAGTTAGAGAAAAACCTGTTATTCAGTGCTTGTTGTGAAAATACGAAGCAGAGGAAATTCCAGAGGTGAGGTAAAACATAACCACCTAACAGTTCTAAACCAGCGGGAACCACTTAGAGCCATCTGCAAGAGCTGCATTCCTACTGACCCGCATTCAGCAGCACTCACCTGGAAATCCCAGGGCTGCCGAGTGAGTTTAAAAACACAGCTACCAAGCTCCCCGTGTGCAGCAACAGCCACGCTCCTCCAGCATCCCCCAACCATCTCACTGGTGTTTGGATAAACCCCGGTGCTGGGCACTCACTTCGCTGGAGGCATTTACACAGGACCCCCACACCCTGCGGCGGTACCCAGCTAGCCGGGCTGCTGCGGCAGGGCGCTGCCCTCGGGGAGCTCGCAGCTCAGCTGATCTATTTCTGTTTCCCGTGGCCAGGGTCTCTCTTACCTAGCTGGGCGGCCCCCTCTGCCGGGTACTCGGGGAACTGGCCCTCGGAGGGGACGCTGACGGTGCGGCGGAGGCAGCGCCCGCGGGAGGCATCCTGCGGCTCCGGGACCTCCTCGGTAGGCACCTGCGGAAAAACCACACCGACAGCTGTAAACTCGCCGCCAGGCCACGCCGATAACGTGCCATCTTCATGGGGGACTCCACTTGCTACCCATCTGCTAACAACTCTCGGGCACAGTTTGGCATTTGTGGCCTTAACGCGGAATCCCGGAGGCTCCCGGCGGGAGGAGCGCACACAGCCCGGGATGGCCGTGAACAAGGGGCAGCAGCCTCTGCTCCACAGCCCGGCCCACCCCCCAGTAACCATCCTGCCTTCCCAAAGTGCTTCCCAATGCCAGCCCCGGGGCTGCTTCCACGCCGGCAAAGCCAGGCAGAGGCAGCTGGTCAGATGCTACACGCAAAACCTGGGAGAAGCAGAACTTGCGGCAGCTACCTGGTGGACAAAGGCGCTGTACAGGCGGCCCCGGGCTGCAGAGAGCCTCCTCCAAATATCGAGACCCCCGAGCAAGGCGCTCATGGCTGGGCTTGAGCAGCTCTTGGCATGGTCGGGTAACAACCGAGCTCGCTATTGGGGAACCACGGGATCTGTGGTCGCTCCAACCCAGACACTCCGCCACCTGCAGCTACGCCGGCGACCGTACCGTGGGGTACTGGCCACCACACGTTCTGCTGGTGGCCACCACGCGTTGTTCTGCTGGTGGCCACCACGCGTTGTTCTGCTGGTGGCCACCGCGCGTTCTGCTGGTGGCCACCACGCGTTGTTCTGCTGGTGGCCACCGCGCGTTCTGCTGGTGGCCACCACGCGTTGTTCTGCTGGTGGCCACCGCGCGTTCTGCTGGTAGCCACCACACGTGCTGCTGGTGCCTGTTACCATGCCTGGAACCGTGGCTGGGCGGGGCTCCCGCCAACCTTCCAACATGTTAATGCTACACAGCTTGTGCTACACCAGAGAATAAGCATCCCCCAATTTAATTGACAACACTGAAGTAGCAAATTAACTCAAAAACATCCCCTCTGCATCTCTTGGGACTGGACACATTTTAAACAGTTGTATAAAGTCCTCTGTGGTCGGGCAAATGGATTCATGGATGGGGAGGCACCAAAACACGAGCAAGTGCACAAATAGATACCATGTGAAGACCAAGGCAGACATCTGCCACCTTCCCAACACTCCTTTAGCCCCTGCCACTCCAGCAGGCAGCTCAGCAAAGGATCAAAGAGGATGACAAGAGTCTTGCAGAGTCAGGACTCTAATGGTGATTCAGCCTTCCATCTCTTTTTTTTCCCCCATCCAGCTTTGTTATCCTCTTCTTTGCTCTGCTGAGACTTCACCAACCTGGGAATTCTCTGACCCCGAGCTGTCATGCTGAAGCTGCTGGTTCAGGGCTGGGATCTGAGCAGTGTTAACTCTGTGATAATGAGACATAGGGACAGTCCAAATGCTGATCATTTCAGCAATCTTAACAATTTTCATCATAGGTCACGCTTCCATGACAAATTTCACAATTTAATGAGGATGGGTTCAGAGCTCAGACTCTAAATCCTTTAACAGCATCCCAGCTCACCTGCCACTGAACATACTTTTTAAGTATAAAAAATCTGTATCTGGGATTTCTAGCAGTTTGATGATGAGGGGATTTCAGAAGAAATAGCAGTAAGAGCTTTCGAAGCCTTTAATGCCTCTTAAAGGCAAACTGAGAGTCTCCTTAAAACAAAACAGGTGAAAATAGTTTCTTCATTGCAGATAAGATTTTTCAAGATTGGAAAGAGTGGTTCAACTTGAGAATTTGCAGACTGTTCTGATCTAACCGTCAGAAAGTCTGGAACCATGTCAGAAAAACTGTTAAATAATTCATTTTAATTTTTACCTTCCTCCAGTAAGCTAGAAGCTAGCTAAAATTTTGACATGGAAATCCACTTTAAAAATGTTGACAGCAAACATTTCCCTGGGCTTCTGGAAATTAAATAATTAAATTTACTTGGGAAATGAGACAAATCTTATCTTATGGCTGGGTTCAGCTTTGACAAACTCTTCTTTACAGGTGAAACATGTTTGCTGTAAGACCCCAACGTGGCAAGGGGTGAGGAGGGCAGTGGGATCTGGGAAGGGCCTTCCCTAGGGCCCCACGCAGCAGTGTCTGCTCCTGCTGTTTTCCCTTGGGATCACCACTGTCATACCACTACTGGTGCCACTCACAGGAGGTGGAGGAGTAGGAAAATACATCCCAGGTGCCCTGCTGCTGGCTCTGTCACCAGCACCAGTGAGCAGTAGATCTTGTCACAGTGAATGTAGGTCTTCGCTATCCTTTGCCCTTGATTAAAAGCACCTCTAAATCCAAGAAGAAAGATGAGGTTTGGGTGCAGGGAGGAAAAAGGAAGAGTCTAACACAGTGAAAAGTGTTGTTCATCTTCATTTCCAAGCGAACACAAGACTGAAACGTTCTGCAGGACTGCAGCCAAGGTGCTGACAAAGCCTAAGTAAAAAGCAGCCCAGAGCCAGGTGCAGCCATTTGTCACACCCCTCAAAGTGGAGGTGCTGTGTTGTCTGTCTGGAACCACTCTTCATGAACCCTCATTCCCTTTCCCTCTTTTAAATGCCTCTGATTTTACAGACACTTTGACTGTACCCTCACAGCTCCTCCCACCCCCTGGAACAGGTTTCACAGAGTAGATGAAAACATCTACACCTTCCTGACAGGGGGAGACTCTTCCTTGTAGAAAAACTACCTGATTTGTATGGGCATCAATCTAGACCTGTTCTCCTTGTCTTGGAAAACGCTGTTAAATATTATCACACAGGGATATGTTGTGATAATTGCACATCTCCTGTCACTCAGGACTCCTTCTTTGCTAAGTCATCTCTCATGTTCCTACAGGGATTCATTTTCTTTCTACTTACTTATTGGGCATTGATCTCTTCCTTCCATTAATAATTTTCATTCTTCAGTCTCACCTGTTCTCATTTTATAAAGTTGACAAGGTGTCAAGTAATGAATGTGTTTCTACACTACACAAGGTGATATGCCAGACTATTTTTCTCTAAGTAATTACAGATATTTTTGGATCAAGTTGCACTTCAAAAGGCATCTGATTTTCAACCTACTCTTGCTCTTAGAAAGCACAAAATTTCTCTTGTGCATACTTTACTCAAACTGCCTTGACAATAAATCCATAGTGGTAGGATGCTATGAGAGTTTTCTTTACTACACTGCTTATTTCTGTACTGTTTCCTTGGTCTTAAAAATCTGCAATTCATAATGCTGTATTTTAGCAGCACTAACTGAAAGAAACCAAACTTAGCATTATACCTGAAACAATGGAGAACTCTCCCATTTACCTGTTTACATTTTGTACACGTTTTTCACTTTCTGACTCAGACACACATACTTGCAGAAGGATTTTACAAAGTAGTATAAACACACATTTCTGTTCCCTTCCAGATTCACAAGGGCCAAGCTTCTTGGATTTTTATTCCATGAAGTAACAAAGCAGATGCACAGAGAATAAAATGAGATGTTTCAGACTTACACCTCTCAAGTTATGTCAGCCTTGTGATGATGCAAGTGCTCTCTCTGGGCTGCAAGGGCACTCTGCTGTTACCATCTCTTCCTTCTTCCCCCACACCCTCCCGCTCACTGGTGGGTATCCTTCTGTCCTGAACATTGTTCCCAAGATCCTCTCCAGCAGCCCAAAGGAATTCTGACCTACCCACTTTATCAGCAATGAGCACGTTCAGAGCAGGAGTCCCTCCTGCAATGCCTATTGCCTGGTTTGGGTTAACAGAACACCTCCTCCGGCATCTCCTTTCCAATAATTTTACTCTAAACATAATCTTCATTTTTTTTCTTAAAGTAAGCTCCCTCTTCTTCGTTCACCTGGTCTTTGCTTAGGTTCCCTGTCCCAGTGGTCCCACCCAAGAGCTTTTTATGATTCCCCTTGTAGATACTTTTCCATCATTATGCTCTTAACAAGCATGTCTCCCCACTGCTGCCTTAGGCCTTTGTGCACTCCTGTTTCTAGATCACATTTCATGGAGCCTCTTTCAACTCTGAATGACTTGCCAAGAAAAATTTAACTGCGCTGCCACCCCTCCCCTTTCTCATGAAGGCTGCAAAGGGATACTCCTAGTTCAGAAAAATTAGAAGGAGGTGTAAATCCAGAGTATCAGCCCTGTGTCTCTCTCCTGACTGGCAGTTCTGTACGTTGTGTGCTTCTGTGAGGGGCTGTCTGCACACTGCTGTGTGTACAGACTCAGAAGCCAGACTAAACCAACCTCTTGTTTTCCTACAGAGCACTCATGGCTCTGCAAGGAGTTCCCTTTCTCCTTTCACTTCACAGTAGCCACAAATTACTTGAAAATCAGAATGGCAAATCTGACTCCAGCTACAGGCTTCTGAAACAAATCCCATTATCAGCATGTGGAGTCACACCTGCACCAAAGGCAGGTCTGCTTGGCCCATCTGCATGCAGCATTTCCCAAAACAAGCTAATTGTCACTGTGACAGTGCAGGACTATTCCTTTGAGAGCACACTGCAAGAATTTACACTACTGCTTGCTTTCTTGGGGTTATTGCTACACTTGAACCTCAGGCTCTCTACAGCCTGATACTGAATTTCCTCAGCTTCTGACAAAACCCAGCGTGTATTTAAAGATAGCATATAGTGAATTAACACACCAGTGATACATCGGACTTCCCACATTTACTCCTCAGGATCTAGCCAAAAGACTCATCTTACTCCCAGCAAAATGCTTTCAACTGTCTGTGGTAGGAGAAATAAGAACCCCTAAGTGCATTACCACCTTCAGGTAACTATTTGTGATACGAGCCAGTGTTGTTTTCAGTCACATTCCCTAATGAGATGCATCCTTTTGGTCCAGCTACGCTGCTACAGCACTGTTTTAGAAATGATTCTCACATCTCCTCAAGTTTCTTCACTTTAATTCCTCAGGTGTCAGTCCTGTCAGACTAGAAAAGGAATTACATAGTAAACAAACACCATTAAATGGGCCTTCCGTTCTGCCCGCGTTTGATCACCTCCCCTACGCCTCAGCATTAATGCTGTTCTCTTCTGATAACTCAAGTCCCTCTCTAAACCATTTCCTCCCACTCTCCCTGTGCAAGGGGATATTTCATTGCAAATAAACCTGAGCACAGCTGACTAATATTTTGCTCTACACCAGAAACAGGTCTCACTCTCAGTCCGTAACAGCCATACACAGAAACTTCCAAAGAATCAAGAAAAAACGCAACAATTCGGGCCATCTCCAAACATAGGAAACTGTGGTATTAGACTAAATCTCATGGACAAAAAGCCTTCACTTTTCCCTACCTTTATGCCTGCACTGACATAAAGAGGCAGGTTTACATACCTGTGGTGGCTTTAACTACCATTAAAAGAAGTACTAGCATAGGAAGGCACAGTGGCAGACAAACACAGGCTGCAGAAATGCAGGAGGCAGTTTGCACTCAGGCTGCTGTCCCCTCTCCCATGCAGCCAGCATCTGGGCCAGCTGGATTAAAACTGTGTGCACCATGCTACCCATGCACAGGAGAGCTCACCTCCCCTTTTCATAGAATGGTGAGGGGTTGGAAGGCACCTTAAAGACCACCTGGTGCCAATCCCCTGCCAGGGGCAGGGACAGCTCCCACTAGACCAGGCCTTATCCAGCTTGGCCTTGAACACCTACAAGGATGGGGCATCCACAACCTCCCTGGGCAACCTGTTCCAGTGTCTCGCCACTCTCACAGTAAAGAATTTATTCTTAAATTCCCTTTTCCCCCTTGAACTGATGCCTTAGGTTTTAACTTTTGTATTTTTCAAAGCCTGTACTGCCTAGTGTGTAACTCTGAAGTTTCTTGTGGCCTGTCAGCTGCTGTTCTCTCCTGCTGGTTAGACATAACAAACCTCTCTAAGTTTCCGCATCAAGGACACCAGGTCCCAAAATGTGTAAACTGAAAGCCTCTGAAGGGGGGGCAAACTTGGGGTAATTACATAATGGACTGAGGTTATAATTGGAGAATTAACCCTGATATGCAAATGAACCAAACTTATAAAAGGGTGAAGAACCCGTGACCCGGGGTCCATCTTGGGTGCGGCCTTTGGACTGCCCAGGGTGTACCTTTGAAGGCCCTTCAAATAAATACCTCCTTTTATTCTCTTATTCTTGTCTAGCCTCTGTGTTTTAGGTGGCCACCTCAGGCATCAGCACATATTTCAAAGGATTTGGGAGTGGAATAAAGGGGAGACGAAGAAAGCTGCCTTCTCCTTCACCAATAAAAGCCAAAAGGCAAATACTGAGGCGCCAACATGAGCTTGTCTCACCTCCTTCTCCCTGTTGAGCAGCACCAGCTGGCTGTCCGTCAGGATGCAGTATTTCCTCTCCCATGTTGTCATCTCGGTGTAGGGGGACTGGCCGCAGGACAGTCTGTGGGTAGGTGGTCCCTTCACATCTGGGAACAGAAAACCACGACGCTGTTAGCACGTGGCATGAACCACCTGCTTTGCTTCTGCCGTTCTGCAGCGAGGTGTGAACCAGAACTGCACTCCGTGCTTAGTGGGGCCTGTTTCAGCATTTTAAAAGGCAAAATGGGAATGCTGGGAGGCACTCATGTGCCATGAACATTTATTTACTTCTAGCATGACTTACAAAAATGGCAATACCAGAGATCAATTAAATGTCTTTGTCAAAGGCTGAAAAATATATTGAAAAGAAAAGACCAAGAGCTTTTATGAAAACTTAATCTTCCTTCCACTCCCTTCTCAAAGCCATGGTTCAAAGGGGTACCGCTCTGAACGTACTCTAAATCTTAATAAAGTGGATTATTTGAGACTGAGGATGGAGAGATATAGGAAGGAAGACAGGGATCAAGGAAGGCAGGCTTGAAGAAGGGAAGGAAAAGTTCAAAGGGATGGGCATTTAATTGCGAAGGGCTTACTAGCATCTTCTGGTGGGGAACCTGCTTGATGAAATTGTGCCATTTTCATTTAGCCACAGACACTACAGCGACAAAAACTCATACTTGAAAAAAACCCCAAAAAACCCAAACCAAACCATAACCCAACTTGTTTGGTTCCCAGTCCTGGTCTATTAAAATTTATTTTAAAATCAGTTTCCCGTAAGTCTCCCATGATTGAGCTGCATATGATGTTGTGCCTCTCACTACCAACAAGGTCTCTTCCAACCCAAACCATTCTAGGATTCTGTGATTCATCACTTTATAAAGTTTGGATATTAAGTTCTGGTTGCTTTGTAAGATTAAGTTTCATTTTTATCTTGCACTCTAGTTCTATACAATTTCCTTGCAACGATCTAAAACCCATCCATTCTCAATGTAAACACTGTAGATCCCTCAAGTCCCAGGGCTCTAACACAGACACTGCAAAAATCAAGGGACTTCCTGCACAGGAGTCCAGGACCTCCTTTAACTGTTTCAGGAACAAACTGAGTGCTCAAACCCAAAATGTTTTGTAGCATTTAGCACACACAGTAATATGCACGGAGGCAACACAGCTGCTTCTCGTAGCTTCTCCTCAGCGCCACCACTAGAGGCCAGCGAATCCTCAATCACCCAGCACCTTCCAGGGAGAGCCAGCCCAAACGCCAGCCTTAAAGCTGGACTAAGGAACCCCTCCAACTCACTTCCCCTCCCTGCAGCCCCTGCACGTGCCACCTCCTTATCAAAAACGCTGCAACATCTTCATGCTCCCTTCCTGCACCTTCGCCTCTGCACGGCAAGGAATGTGTCGGCTTCTAGAGGTGGAAGGTGGCTTTCAGTGCCTCGTTCAACCTCACGCTGCGTTAGGATTTTTGTGATGGTTCAGAAGCGTGCTTGGAACAGGCAGCCTTTAAGCAAGAGAAAGGAGAGGGCTGCATGGCTCCTACTGCTCTGAATAATGAAGAAGTGAGCCTCTGCGCCCTTAATTTCAGGTAAAATAACTCAAGGAAGAAGCTGAGATGCAGTCAGGCTCCACACTTCTCCAACACAACTCAGTTTGTGAGAGTGGCAACTGATGCTGTGTGTCTCAGAATTGCCCCAAACTCTAATTAAGCGTAAGCATAATTAAGGGAAACCACCGTAAGCTCTGTGAAGCAAAAGTGCATTTGTGCACAACAGACTCTCCCACAAGTTACGTATTAGTCCATCTAACAGACATGAACCCTCCAGGTAGATTTTTGGCATAACTGCAACTCACATTTATCGTGGTGTCCAACCAAAAACCAAACCAGATGTAAAATAAAACCGCTGCTGCTCCTGCTTAGACCTTGGCTTCCCAAACAGCAGCACATGAGCCCTACCCCTGCCTCAGCACAACAAACCCAACAGGGAGCAGAGGAGCAAGGAGGATGAAGCCACGAGCTCCTGGTGTGAGTGTGCAACAGAAATGGGGAGATGAGAGCTCTGGGGATCTGCTCTCCTGGGTGAGGAAAGCACACGATAAATCAGCAGGGGGAGAAAAGGAAGAAGGCGTGCGTGCCCTGTCCTGCTCATGTGGGTGGGCTGGCAGCGAGAGTGCCTCCAGCTGCTGCGCTGAGCAGTAACCAAGTAAACTGTGTTTGGAACTGCTGGTAAACTTCCTGATGGCAAAAGAAAAACCTCCTGGACCGTCGGCTCCAATGCTGAATCTACAGTCAGGACTTGCCCGGCCCCAAAAGGTTTTTGCGTTATGGTTTCTTCTAACTACAGGCCTCGGCAGGATACCATCCAACTGATCCATGGGCTGCACAAAGGAATCGAAGAACAGAACGACTTCTTCCACTGCAACAACAACTCCAGGACTTAACTGAGTCATCAGGCGCTGTGAGCCAGCCACGGCTCTGTTGCCAAGTGGGTTGGCTACGTCAGAACAGCTTTGCACAGGCTGCTGGCAGAGTGACATGCCATGCTGGTGTCTGGAGCTGTCAATCACCCCTGGAGAGCACCACAGCAACAGCGTTTTGTGTTTGTATTGGGATCCTTCTGAACGCATGTCGGGGCACAGCCCCACCACCCCTGCAAGCCTGACCAAGTGCTCTCTTCAGCACGCTGCTTTTCCAGAGGATCAGATCCCCTAACTTCAGTCCTCTCCCCAAGCTGACGCTGCAAGCACATCGCCAACTACGCGGATGCGGAATGCGTGTTCCCAGAAAACTCATGGCAACAAAGAGCTCAGCGCAGCTTTGGTGCGTCAGTCCCACCTATTTAAATTATTTCTCAGCTCGCCCTCCTGCATGGCTGATATCTTTGGAGCCTCTCACAGCAGCTGTGACTTCAAGATTTATTCTGAAGTATGTTACCGGTTCAGACAGAAGACTCTTTGGGACTTTGCACAGTATCGCATACACACTTGGTTGCCTCACAAACCCTCTTCTGCTTTCCGCTACTCTTCATCTTCAGTTTTCATTTTACGTTCTTGGCTCCAACTTTTCACGTGAATGTAATAAAACCCACCGACCTCTTCCACTGAAGCCCCATAAAACTAATTAACCACCATGGCTTGAGTGGCTATAGAAGTGAATTGCAAGAAGTCCGTGTGTAACTAGGAACCCTTAAACTGTTGGGAAAGACCACAGGTCAGGACTGTCCATTCTAAATGTGGGGCTGCTCTCTGTCAGCTCATACAGCAAGGCTTGAGCTCTGGAGATGAATGATCACTCAGCGATGAATGCAACTTCAGACAGGAGCTGGAGGAGAGATCAGGGAGGTGCATCTGAAAGCTCTGAGTCTGCAGATGTTATGTTTGGGATGGGCTCGTGCAGCCACACACCTAAATAGGCAAGTTCTAGTGACAGAAGATTTCTCTCGGGTCTGATGCAATCCCTTCATTCTGCAGCACTACAATGAGGCATTCAAGCAAGCAGATCAGCAAGTCTACACACAGGATTAAAGGTCAGGCCTTATGTGCCTTCAAATGCTAATATCAGTTAAGTAACAGCTTGGAAAAAATCCCCTTCTTGGTACATCCCTGCCACTGCCTTCTGCCACATCCGACATCGCTGGAGACTGGAAACTGCGTTGTTTTTCCTCAGGGCTCTGGAATGCCACTAGGCATATTATAAATATCCACAAAGCTCCCTTTCTTTCAGTCAGATGACAACTTGTACCTTATTATTCTTGAAGTACAGGGCTTATTTTTAAAGAAGGGGAAAAATGGAGGGACAGTGATGCCATAATCACACATCAACAACAGAAGTGTTGAGTGGTGCAGGGCGAGGGAACACGGAAAGCAGCAGCCAGTGCCAAGCCAATCCCCACAGACAGGGTAGGACATCTTAGGAAAACTGATGGCAGTTTAGTAGTATTTATGGAGCACAACAGCGCTGTCAGATGGGAACATTTCTGAAAGCTTCCATTGCAAACATGCAACAATTATTTTCCTTAAAATTCCAAACGCATTCATGAGTGCAGAATATGTTCCAAAAAGCAGGAAATGGGCAGAATCAGAAAATTATTTCCAAGGGATAATGGGTGTTTCAGTGTCATTTAGTCCCCAACAGCTCTTCTACAACCAGAAAAGCAGCATCTCCTCTCCTCAGAGCTAGTGAGAAGGACAGAATTACCAGAAATCAAGCCAACAGAACTACATTAAAGGCAAATCCATGCCTTCAGTCTCTGCCAAAAAGCACTCTCTACTTACCATCAATAAAAACACAGAAATAACCCTCCATCCCAGCGATGACAAGAGCACCCCTGGCATGTCTCAGAGCTCCTTTTTCTGAACTGCACTATTCCTATGGTGAAACCAAGGGCTAACTGAAGTACTTGCCAGCTTTTCCTCGACTTTATTAGGGTCCAAATTCTGTTCCTAGTATTTCCAACAAGGAGCTGCCAAGCAGCTGAGTAACTAATGTAGTGGCCAAGTTTGTATGCTGGGAAGAATTTTTTTCCCCTAAAGAGAGATTAGTAGGAGCCCTAACACCTTCTGACAACAGGTCTACTTGCCCAGTGTCAATGTTTCCACAGTGTTTTATGTACTTGCCATAGAGACGGAATGAGAGAAAAGCATTTTAGGTAAGTGCTGTCATCTGAGAGCTTGTCAGAACCCCAACCTACCCAGCTGTGCATGACCACACAGCCCAGTTTGAGTAACCAGCAGTTCCAACCTTTAGCAAGCAAGTTTGAGCAGAAGTTGAAACAAGCCTTACCACTGACATGAAGCTTCAAAGATAAATATCAACTACAAGTCCTTTCACTAAACTTCCATCATCTCCAAGCTCCTGAAGAGACTCAAGGGAAAGATGTGGCAGAAAGGGAAATACACAGTGTCTCAACATGCTCCATTCCCTCAAAGCCTGGAACAAGGCAGGATTTCTGCAAAAGAAGTCACTAATGTGAGCGAAAATAAACAGCAACAGCAGCTCTGTGACACACAGCCGTGTGTGTATGTGCACCTAGCTCAGACAGCTGTTGATGCTCAGATGAAGACCTGCAGGACGTAGAAGGGAATTCAAGCGCCGCTGCCCCGAGAGCAGACGTGGGCATCGGAGCAATCCTGGCCCACCTGCAAGAGGGACAATCTCAACATTTGCACAGGGCAGAGGATGGGAGAGGTGAGCCACCGAGGGGCTGCTGGGGAAAGCACAACCCAGGCAGCTTCTATTTTCTCTCATGCTGATACACAGGGCTCTTGTTTGCATTTCTTGTTTCTCAAACCAACTCCCGGCCACGTGCAATGGTTTCTGATCCAGCCGGGATCAGAACAGTGCAGACAGCCACTATCAAAAACAACTGTTCAAAGAGAAACCAACCATGATGTACAAATTCACTTAGAAGAGGAAGGGACTCTCTTCCTCCAAGTTTGTATGGACAACCACCAGACTGCCCCAACACAGCAGGCACAATGCTCATGGCTAACGGCACAATATCAGGAAAACTCAGCACACACCGTGTGTGGCCATGCAGAAACTCCGGTGCTACAGAGAAAACACGGTGCTCTCAGGGTTGATTAATTCTTCTCTGAATCACAGTGCACTTAGAAATACGACCAGCACGCATTAGGAACGACACCATTTTGTTTCAAAGCACAATGTGGCCAAGGACTGCAGGTTTTCTAGGAAGCTTCTCACAGCTACCTGTGAGTTATGGCAGTGCTCGCTTGCCCCTCTAAACCACTCTGTGGCACGGCTCTGTTTCAGCTAAGAGGTACCCACATTTTCGTGGTCGGCAACGGATCCCTGGTGAAGCAGGTGGCATTTTAAGTGTAGAAAGCGTGAGCAGATCCTTTGGGATGAGAGGCACGCCATTTATGTAGGATGTTATTACAGGGGTAAGTATCTAGTGTGAATTCTTCCCATTACATTCAATAGCCACACTCGGCGAAGTGCAGTGCACGTGCAACCACCAGCCCTCGATTCAGCTGAATCCAGTTGCTCTCCTCCAGCAGCTGCGTGCAATGATGACCAAATTCTTATATGGAAATCCGATATCCTGGGTAGGAGGTAAAGAAAGCTTAGTCAAACCATCAGGTTCCAGAGATCTCAGAAGCTCTCACGCCAACCGCTTACAGCCAAAGCACTACCTGGAAAATCCATTCTGCGCAGCATAAAGTCATAAAAGGTTTAAGTAGGTGAAAACCGTATTTTAAAAGCTGGCAGAAGCCATGACCAGTGCCATGACTTTCTCAGATTCCAACGTACTTGGCACTGTAACACATGTTCTTCATGAGATCTTTAATTTTTCTAGCATAGGCCAATCTTGCCAATCTAACCTATTAACTTTCCACTGCTCTTTTATTGAGTGGCAGTGATCAGACACAGTCTCAAGACTGGTTTTCCACTCTCCCAGTGAAGAACCTCATGAGCCACAGAGAGATTAAAGTAAAAACTGTTCAGTCAGGTGCAGTTTTCATGCCCTGTATCCTCAAAGACATGTGACTGTGGCAATTTTCATGCTTGCTGTGTGTGCTTCCATTTCCCTACCATCAGTATGTCAGCTCTGGGAGAAGGAATCTCTTAAAATTTTGGGATGGGAAGTCTGAAGGTATCTGCTGTTCACTGCTCACAGGTGAGGTCTCAAGGATTTTCGCTTCCTCTGAATGAGGACTGCGTGTCTCTTCTGCCAGCAGCTAAAGGCATGGCTTTTCCCCACCTGCCGCTGGAAAGCTTTGCTGAGATCTGTGATGGGGTGGGAGAAGGGTCACCTGGCTGCTTGGGATTTCTCACATGCAGCAGTCTCACCTCAGCACCAAGGAGGAAAGATTAATCTTTAAAACTCAAAGAGTGAGCATCAACATTCTGTCCACTACCACAGCTACCAGCCAGACTCTTGAACTTCCTACGGATTTTTTGCACTAAGAAAATATGGCAGGAGCAATTTTTACATGGGAAGGAATAAACCATCAGATGAGCGAATGCCTCAGCAGCCAAGGGCCGTCTCCTCTGCAACCAGCAGGAGACAAAATACAGAATGCTACTGTTCAACAAGCCTGGCATCTCCCGGCAGGACGGGCTCTCGCTGCCTCTCCTCGCTGACATCATTCCCACCCCTTCAACGCCTCCCCTAGGAGAGATTTGACTTGTTTGTACAAGAGTCAGCCGGCAGCGAGCGAGGTGCAGCAGCCTCCCTCCCGCAGCTGAGCTCCCAGGCGGCTCTGCCAACTTCCCTTGGGCCCGAGTCAACACATCTGCCCTGTTCTTGCAACGTCACCACTGTGCCTATCTACAGCTCAGGAGTTTTCACACCAGGCCTGAGACTACGGCAGAGATCAGCCAAGATTTCCCTTCTCCCTTACCCATAACACGCGCGATTCCAAACCCAAATGTTTCCCCAGGCCTGCGCTAACACGTTTGCCACCCTCAGCCCCTGGTATCTCCTAAAAGGGCTCAGTGTTCCCTGGTACCCAAGGGCTCTGCAGAAGCTCGAGAGCACAAATTCAGTTAGGCCACAGCCGTGTGAGCAGTTTCACCGAGATTCTATTTTCAAAAGGAAAAATTATGGAGCTGTTCCAAAAAAGAAACCGCAAGTCTTAAAATCTTACGACTAGTTTAGTGAGCAGATGATGAGTGTGCCAACAGTCTCAAGCTTTCTTGCAAAGTCCTAAAAAATGAGAGCTAAGGAGCTAACGGCAGAGGCAAAAATTAGGCATAAAGTTCAGATTGGCCTGGCAGGGTGATTCTGATCAGAAAGCAGAAAGTGGCACCAGCTTGCTGTCACCGAGCAGCTTCTTTGAGCAAAAGGTGTGGGAGCTCTTAATAGCAGTTTAAAGCCACCAATTAGCTTGAATACTACTGAGCTCCTCTAAGCTTCTTACTTGCTGCCTAGCCGATTGCTAACTGCTAAACTTACAAAGGGTAACCGATCCCCGCTTCCCTCGGCTGCGCCTCGCTCCCCGTCCCCGTGGGCTGCACCCAGCCCGGGTCAGGGGACGCGGCGTGGAGGACGCGCCCGTCGGGAGACATCGGCCCCTCCCCGCAGGGACCAGTGCCAGCCACTTCGATTCAGGCAATCACCGTGCACTGGGTGGCTCAACAAGTGGGACCAGAAAGCACAACCCGGTCCAGGTGGGGACGTCACAAGACACGCAGGTGCGCCCCGTGCTCGGCCCGGCCTCCCTGCGCGCCCGCAAACAAGGGGCTCATTGTGCAGCCTCGTAAATCTCATGACATCACCACGACAGAAGCTGCTGTCCGTGTGAAAAACCAATTTGGTTCCCAGGATACCTAAGATTTCAAATAACCCGCAGTTGCTTGAAGTCATTGCTGTGACCCTTCCTTCAATGCTAAGCAGGTTTCCCTTCCTTCTCATTCAGGTCTCGTTCCCTGCCCAGGACCACTCATCTTTGCTCCTGAATATTAAGTACATTTTTCTCTCACAGCTGAATACCCACTTGGCCTACAAAACACTTTGGAATCTCAAAACAGAAATGGTTATTACAAACCTGTAGAGAGGATTATAAAAGATTACATGCCCCTATTACATAGCTGCCAAGTTCTGAGAAGGTTCTCAAGTGACACTTCTCCCCAAAGCAAGGAGAGGCTTTCGTGAGACGTTTAGAAAGCAGAAAAATGGAGAATAGCAGAAAAGCTAATTATTCCTGGGAGAAAAAAAAGTCTGCAGTTTTTCTTCTTAATTTATGCGTGGTCCTTTTCTTACCCAGCTCTATGCCCTTCACCTTGTTCTCTCCTCTGCAGTGCTTGCTCTCACCAACCCCTAATCTCCATCTCACAGCTTCTTCAGCACCAGGCATCCAGAGTGGGCTGTTCCCTCTTCATACTTTATTTTTTGCAGCAGTGCAGGAAGAGGACAAAAGAAAAAACGTCCTGAACTTAAAAAGGACCTTGGCCCAAGGCAGCTGTGCAGAAAAAACCCCAACAAAACAATTTAAAAGCAAAAGCTCCTCAGTTCCTGCACATATTTTTGGTGCACACACACAAAAACGTACCAGTGTACTTGGGGTCAAAATTAAAGGTGCGTGGCACAAGCAGGCCACAGAGCTTGGCAAAAGCACCGACACCAGAGCTCACAGACCACTCTACCCCCACCCTCACCAAGAAGGCATCAGCCAGCTGACGTTCATCAGTCACAGACCACTTTCAAGAGAGCAGGACCCTTCTGCTCTCTCCTGTTCGAGGAGGGAGGTACGGGGATGGCAAAGGCAGGGAGACGTTTCTGCGGAGACAAGGAGGAGCCACAGGAACAGAGCAGGTGATGGGATAGTGCCCGCAAGGAGTTCCAGATGAACGACTGACAACCAAACCCGCTGTCTTTCAGTGCAGCCCCAACCACACCAGGCAGGCTTGTCTCTTTTAGAAGCTTTCATCTTTGGCTCTCTTTCCAGAAAGCAGATATTTTTATTGTCACTGATCTCACCCTATAAACTTCGTTTCCCAGAGCAATGGCAGGGCTGCTGAATTCCCCTTCTCTGAAACCCACCTCTACAGAAACACACCCTAGGCGATCTCAAACCAGCCCTCCCTGTGTGTGGTGATGTTTAGGACAAGAAAGAATAAAGGAAAAAAGAAAAATAAAATGAAAAAACCCCCACAAAGATCCCACATGATGCTTTAAATGCTCGCTCACCCTGCACCACTGCACAGCCGGCTGCTGCTGTACAATTTTAGCTATTTTCAGCCTGAATGTTTCTTGATGGCTGGGTAGACACGCATGCAATTAGGTGCTTCTTTTGGGTTTGGGTTCTTTCTTGCCTCGACAGACTTTGGGGAAAAGGGAAAAGAGGAGTTGTGAGCACTGCTGATGTCACACAGAGGGGAGTTTATTTCCCTTGTCAAAGGCAGAGTTCACAGGACACTAAAACCTGCTGCAATAATGTGCATTTTTTTGCATATTAACCAGGTCATTCAGGCATATAGGCTAAAGTTAGCTTTCATGTTTTAACCACCTAAAACAAATGACTTAGTAAGGGACCTCCTCAAGGGATCCAAATATAATGTACAAGAAGCCCTGCAGTACTCCCCACGCTATTTAGACAGACCCATTCTGCTTCCTTCTGGCATCTTCAAAATGTCTTCAGAAGAATCTGGAACCACCAGGTTATTACACACTAATTTGTTGATCTGACCTACTTAAAAGCAAAAGCACCAGAACGCTCCTCATTCCATTTTCCTCACTAACATCTGAAAAGTCTTCATGCATCTCAGTAAATCAGCACTAATAAACAAAAGACTGGACCTTTTTCATCATTTAATGATGGTTCAGACACAAAACTTTAGAGGAAGAAGACTGCATCTTATGAAAGTGCAATGGGGACCCTGAGCCATATTTAGATTTATGCAAAGAGATGTCTTATGGCAAATAACTTGTATCCCACACTTCATGCAGTACAGCAACGACCTGTAGTACCTCTTTCATCAGCTCTACCCTTTAACCTTCAGTTAAGGGTTATGTGAGGTTGGTTTCCCTGTGTAATTTAACCCAGCTATTGCACCTGGTTTAGGGAGGGAAAGCCGGCTTGGGGAGAAAAATCTCCTTTGGTTAAGCATAAGGAGGTCACCACCACCATGGTCAAAGCAGGACACTGAGCTGCAGGCTGGCATCAAGGCTCAGGAGCCTCCTGACTCAGAGTGCTTTGCTCTCCTCATTACCACACAATGGCAGGATTGGCAAATCAAGCTTAACGTTGTTCCAAAATTTCAGCATGTAGTGGGTGATTTCTTTCTGCTTGCCTACTCTGCGTGATATTGCCTGGAGAAGCTGTGAGGAAGTTTCAAAAACCAGGCTGGACAGGGCTCGGAGCAACCCAGTCGAGAGGAAGATGTCCTTGCCCACGGCAGAGGGCTGGAACTGGATCATCTGTAAGATCCCATCCAACCCCAGCCACTTTAGGATTCCGTGTTGTGGGAAACCAGCCGTGAAAGAAAGAGGCAACACGGGAAGAAGTAACAGTGCCAGGCAGAGAACTGCAAGTGCTGAGCCAACCCTGTGGCAGGGGAAGGACGTTTCTTGCGGGCCAGCTTGGTCTGGACATTTCTGCCATGCCGAGCTCGAGGCTCCTGAGGTACCACCTGAACAGGTGGAGCAGGTTCCCTGTGCTTTTGGCAAACCCCAAGCAGCGTGATTAATGTGTCCTTTGAGGATGGGCTGGCTAATTAAAAGGATCTGGAGGTAGGGTGCAGCATTTCAGGTACTCTTCAGCTGGGTTTTCCCTCTACTTAATGCTTCCTCCTCTTTCCAGTAGCTTAGGCTGTGACGAATAAAGGCCACATCCTCACCCCAAACACTCTCTACCCTTGAGCCCTCACCTACTTGCTTTCTTCCTCCTTACTCCTGCTCTGCTCCCCAAAAGTTGTAAAATATAAAGCTCGTGAAGACCAAACCTCTTGTTCTTCACTACGCTGCTTTTAGGCTGATTTGTATTTTCGAGCCAGATATATTTTAAATTATATTTTAGTTTATATTTACATCCAATGCCTAAGCACAAACATGCACTTGTTCCCAGATGTCTTCCCTGCTGTATGCTTTGCAAACTGACATCACAAAGCTGCCAGGGCAAATCCAAACCCCCTTCTATGTGAAGGGTAAAGCCACAGGTGGTCCTCTCCAAAATCCTAGAAGGAGAACACATGAACTCAGCAAGGATAAATAATAACCAGTGGAGAGAAAATGTCTGTCCTCCAGCAATGCTAAACAGAAATTTATAGGTCACAACCTTGCAGAAACAGACCTGGTAACATCTAATTAGCAGTCCTGCTGAGCAATTGCATCTCATAACAGTAAATCCAACCAGAGCAGGGGGAAAGGGACAGGAGGGTTTTTATACAAATGCAGCAATTATAATATTTTGAAGAGATTTGCTTTATGTTGCTGTTTAGTGGGGATCCCCTCCCCAGCAGGAATAATCAACCCACACCAGTGAGTTTATGAGTTATTACTGAAGTACATTTCACTCCTGTTGGAAAACAATTTAGAAGGGCAGCACAGGTTTTTATTAATTATTTTGTTTTTAAATTGAAATGCTAAGAATTCTGTTTGCTGCCAGAAGATGGGTGGAGGAGCCAAGGAAAGTTCACATACCCAAGAGACTATTAACTAGAACCAACTTGGACAATACATTTGAGAAGCATTTCCTTCCAGCTACTGTAGAGAGCTGTCCTTAACATGCCTTTACTTAAGCAGCCAATTTTCCACCACTGAGTACAATGAGATTTCAAAACACACAAGAAATCAGAGTATAAACAGACACAAACATCCCACTTAGTGACATAACAAAAGAAAATATGGGGCAAAAAGCTTGAGCTTCTCTATTTTCTGCCCTTCATAAAATACCTTGGCACTTTCCACACACTCTGCTCCCCCTTCTCTTTTTTTTTTTTTTTTCCCCTTTTCAGTGATAGTATTATCACAAAATACGTGGCTTAGCTGTCTTAGCAATGGTGCTCCTGAACAAAAAATTATTTCTGGGGGTTGAGGGATAAATCTCACCCAATACTACGGCACAAGGAATGGAGTTCCAGAGGAAACAAGCAGCTGACAAAGCAGGAATGGGGCAGCAGCAGCAGGGACAGCAGGAAGGAGTGGTGAGCTGGGCAGAGCTGGTCCCTGCCAGCAGCACAAAGCAAGAACGTTTAAAATACGTATGAAGATCGTGTCACAGACAGCAGGAATGACAAACAGATGAGAGGCAGCACCAAAGAGTAAAAGACTAAGGAACAACTCCCTTTTTTCAAGAGTTTTAGCTTGCCAGAGACAGATGGTGCTGCTTCCACATGGTTAGAGCTGGATGGTACCCTACCCCCCAACCCCTGACGGATGTCAAGCTTATTTTTATAAATCTCTGGTGATAAAAACCATCCATGGCATCTTGTTCATTTCCTCCTCACTACTTAGTTTGCCAAAAACTTTAAAAAGCTCTGCTTTCCTTGCCACATCTACAGGCCAGCACTATTTGTCCTGCTCTCAGTGACTAATGATGATTGTGCACATCCCTTGTCTTTGCAAAAGCCTTTTTTAACAGGAGCACAAGGACTGAAAATGGTATCTCAGTACCTGGGACCACTTTTGTTAGCCCTGAAACAATCAGACACAGTGATGAGAAGAAAAAAAAAAAAATCTATTTTTTTTCCCCCCAAACTCTCATGTAATTAAAATCCATTAAAATGCAAACAGACTTGAATTTTATTTTATCCATCAGTGACCACACTTCACTGTCCCTGGGCTATGGCTGTCTCTTTGTGAATTCCCTGCACGTAAGAGGAGCCAAGCTCTAGGTTTAGGAGCAATCAATCTAGCAAACCTCACTAAATATATATGTGTGTGTATGTTTCATAATGATTTCCATTTTTCAAGTTGATTTACATTGATCCCTGAAAAGTACATTCAGCTTCATGTTTGCTTAGCTCTGAATAAACAAAGCGAAGGCTGTTGGGTATCCAAAGACAAATGAGACATTACAGATGTAGACAAAACCTATCATCACCCTGAAAGCATTTCTCTTTGAAATTATATAGCCATGCAGAAGTTATTTAAAGTGGAGATTGCTGTATGTGTTTTTAATTCGGGCTGGGCCTGTTGGGGGCAGGGAGGGAGTCTGATGAGCCTCTACGCTGTCACTTTTTTTCCGTCTGTGTACCTGACAATTCAGAAATGTCTGACTCTCTAAGGATGTTTTTCTTTCCCTTGCCTTCTTCCCTAGCTTCCATTTCTCAGGACAGGTCTCCTCAGGTCCATTTGTCTAAGTGCACATACAACACACCCACCTGGATTTTCACCATTAAAATGACAACAAGCACATCAACATCCATTTGAACATGCCACTGCACATCAAGCACAGCCACGCAAACCCAGTACAGTCAGTGCCCCATGGCTTCATACTGCACAGGGCTATTTCTTTCCCACCTGCAGACCTCGTCCCCTTTTGCAGATAAAAACCCCCTGTTTCAGGGCCGTGTTGGAAATTACAGTTTCCACAGTAACAGTAGGAAGGTGTCGGAAGCCCAGGCACAGCACAGCCAGGCTCTTGCATTTGGTGGCTGCTGGCTCTACACCAGATGCCACATATGCACCCTAGAAATCGTTTTGGTTGCTGTGCAAACACAAATTTTTCAATCAGTACGTTTGAGCCATTCATGTCTTTTGTCAAAGTAACTCAAAACTCCTGCTCTACGTGGACAATTCCCCCAGGAAAAAAAAAACCCAGTGGCATTTTACAATTATATTTAAGGGCCTCCACTTCTGTTTATAGGTATGAAGCATTCACAGAAAGCTCAGAAGAAACTCCCCAATGAAGAAGGGAAAATGTATTTCCTGGAAAGAAGTCTTCCCCTTTTAGAGTATATCCAAGCAGGAGCTAAGGAACTGTCATTAGAATAACGAGCTCCTCGGGCAGGTTTTGTGGCTCCCTGCTGCTGTGGATACCCCAGCTGAAAGCACCTTGTTAGCACAGCCAAAGCAGGGAACATAGCAGTCACGTCTGTGTGAAGAGGGGGAACATGTTAGCAGTGCTGTGTTGGGTCTGGGTAGACCCCACAGCAGTCCCAGCTCCCCAGCCCTGGCCTGTTCTCACCAGCACTCGAGCGTGTGGGAGGGCACCAGCCCGATTTTGGCCATGCACAGGATTTGTCTGTGCAGGGCCAAGATACAGAGAACTTTGCACCACCTTTTCCTGACATACGTAGGTTTGCTCTTTCCTTAGTGTTAATCACATGTCCTGACTTTGCTGAAGGACCATGGTGACCACCTCAGACATTTCCTTGAGATTATGTATTAACAGTAAAAGACATAAAAAAGACATATAAAAGATGTACAAACCTCTTGATGCCTAACCCCACAAAGGCACAAGGGCCTCGCCTGCCACCCTGCCAGGGTACTCGACACTCTCCTGGATGCCCTGTGTTGCCAACCAAATCTTCTGGACTGAAAGGCTTTTACTGACACAGGTCAGGCCTAACACTAGGATGCCATAAAGAAGAGCCAAATTATCATATGTCAGTTGCATCTGCAAGTGGGGGTGGAAGTCACAGTTGGAAATAATGAAAACCAACACTGAGACAGTGATTTGTCTCTGCCACAACAGACTGAATACTCATCCCTTCCTTCCCTGTTCCTTTTCCAAACTTCGTCCTAATGTCTGTAAGAACAAGTTTCATTATTGTTTAAGTACTACCTCAATAAAGGAACAGGCTGTCATACAGGACATCAGTGGCTTGAACCATACTCCTCTTATCAGCTACAGGAGGGCTGACAGGAAACCTACAACCAACCACAGTGCAGCCAGAATCCTCCCCTGGCTGAGCACCACGCACTCAGCCAGCCCAGGCTGCAAAAGCAGCACCATGGTACACCAGGCATGCACGGATTCACTGCTTCATGAAGCTGGCAGAGGAACTGGTTAGTGAGAGAGGCTATTTATACAGGACACAGCCAAAATACCCCAGCAGTGATGTTAAAAAAAGTGTTGCGTGAGCGGAGGTAACTGAAGGCAACTGGGAGCTGTTGGGATCTGTGTGTTCACCTTCTTCCCTTCATAGGCAGTTCTCTCAGTGGCACTGCCTGGACCTGTGCTGCCAGCAAAGCCTCTTCTTGTGTACAAGTGCAGCCAGAGCTAACAGGAAAGACAAGGTAGATGGAGGCACACTGCACGAGTTTAAAGTTCGGCAGATTTTTTGTAGTGCTTTGTCAAAACCTGCCAAACCTGCCTGCCAAAGCATCTGTGTCACTAAATTACTGTTAGAGGAAAATTGCTTTTAAGGGTATCTACATCAAAAGGGCTACTATTTTTTCTATGAAAATGGGTTGTAAATTCATAGACGTAAGTAGAAGAAAATAGACAGCAACTCATCTTAGGGTGAGTGAGATGCAGCTAAAACTCTGACCATACACCATCATCACAGAAATATCTGATCATCTCAGGAGATTTTATGTGGGAGTAGTCAAGAGTATGCGATACAGGAAAGCTCTTCAATACCTATGAAACATGCAAAAGCAGCTGAAGTCAGACATAAAATGAATAAGCAGGACTGCTTACAACTTGCCATTGGACTTGACAGGGTACTTTCTTGCCCTTAACTTTTTAGAAAGAGGGATTTGTCTGTGGCAAGGAAGGGCAAAAAGAATCAGAGATCTTTGCACAATTAACAAATCTCAAGAACTAGAATTCAAACCTCAAAAACCCACGTGATTCTGATCCCCTGAGTCTCAAACCTAGAGACAGCATCAATAGCGATGTGTGGCGACAGCTGACACGAATAAATGCGTTTGACTGCAGAAGAGGGTTTGCTCACTCCTGTTCTCGCACTTCACTGTCACTCATCTGGCTCCCCGCTGCAGCAGTTTTCAGGCAAGTGGTTTTTCACACAACCATAGAATCCCAGAGTGGTTTGGGTTGGAAGGGACTTTAAAGATCATTTAGTTCCAACTCCCTGCCATGGGCAGGGACAGCTTCCACTAGACCAGGCTGCTCCAAGCTCCATCCAGCCTGGCCTTGGACACTTCCAGGGATGGGGCAGCCACAGCTTCCCTGGGCACCCTGTGCCAGGGCCTCCCTACCCTCACAGGGAAGAATCTCTTCTGAACATGGAAACTAAACCTGTCCTCTTTCAGTTTAAAACCATAATCCCTAATCCTATCACTGCATGTCCTTACTAAATGCCCATGTTTTGAGAAGGATCTTCTATACCAAGTGCACAGATTAAGATGACCACCTTATTCCCCATAAGGGACAAAGATAGAGAATGCCTGCTCTCTAAAACATGAGCTTCTTTAAGAAGCTATTTCAGGAATTTTTTTGTCACCTTCTCTGTAGGAAATATTTTTTAAACTTCATTTGAACAAGCGGTCCCGTAACTTGTAAAAAGCTCTCTCGCCCACAGACAACCAGATGTCGAGCTTCAGCTTTCCTCAGAGTAAGAACAAAACCACTTGGGGGGCAGTTGGTTTCGATGTCAAGAGTTTCATGCATTAGCCTATTGTTTACATAAACAGCTTCCTTTAAACAAGTGATGTTTCACAGGATTACGAAGTATTTATTTCAGAAGAGTCTAAAGAGTCTCTTGAGTAACTACCACAGAGAACCTATCACCACAGAAAGCATAAGGCTAAATGATAATACAACTTAATTAGTTAAAGCAAGCAATCAAGTAAGTCTATAGCAAAGTAACGGGATAAATAAGTGCACAGAGATAATCTTGCACATGTTTACTTCTAAAATGCCATTGCTTTGCGTCCTAAATCACATACTGTTAGCACTGCAAATCTGCACCATTCGTTATTTGGAAAAAAACCAAAGGCCTAAAACCCAAATACTTTCCTCCGGGTTTGTTATTTTAAGGAAAAAAGGGTCAATGTGCCTAGGAAGCGCTCGTTTTGTAAGCACGCAGGCAATTCTCATCTCGTGCCAAGTCCATTACGGGCAGCACTTGTGGAAATGCAAACCGGGGAGCTTTGCCTGAAGAGAATTTTACCACGGCAGAACCTACCCTCTCACTGCAGGCCCCAGATGTATGTGTGTCAGGAAGAGCTAAGGCTCCCATTTCCAGTGTCAAATAAGCTTAGCAGGAACTGAACCACTGGGCACACTTCCCCTTTCTGTACCCTCTGACAGCTGCGATTTAGGCCTGTCTTTAAGAAGAACTCAGATTTTTGAGAAGAGTCTACCACAGTTTCTTTCACACTGCCCAAGCCTGGGCCTGCTGACCCCTCGAGGGGATTGGCAAGGACCAGTCTGGGCCCCTCCTGGGCTGCGGGGCAGGTGCTGACATCCCACAGACAGCCCTGGGCCACGAGCATCTCCCGCTGCCCTCCGGGACATCCTTCCCCGCTGGGTCTCACAGCTGAAGTTTCTCTTTCTGGAGGCTCCACCGTTGGAACACAGAGCTTTGTCAAAGACTGCAAACCCGCCCGCTCCAGACACAGCTTCTCCTTTGGAAAGCAAAGACTGTTTTTCCTCCTCCAGCCACCTCTTTCCGACCCTGTCTGGCCTGTTATCAAAGGAAAAGCTTCTCCCACCAAAACCCCAGAGCTTTACTTCACCAGGAGCCCTTTCTCCTAATCTCCACACTTCCACTCTTTGGCTGCCTCTAAGAAAGCTGCATCTCTTCAAACCCCTCTCTCCCTGCAAAGAAAACACAGGAGACAAGACGTCTCCAGGACACGATTACCCTCTCCTCAGATAATTCCCATGCAATAATTTCCCATGATCAAGGTGATCACAGATAATATTCCTGCATGCACCAGCTGTCAGACTCCTCTGCACAAGCAGCATGAGGCACAAGATCCCGATGGCCCCACGGATAGCGACCACAAAAACGACAAAAAGCGACCTGGAACGTGACACCCTGCCAGTCACTTGCCATGATTTCATGAGTCAGAAAATAGCTCTCACAAATAGAAACATCCTCATTCATCCCACCGAATGTGAATTTTGGGGTTCTGACTAAGTGGTCTGGGGACTAAATGCATGGAAATCGCCAGTCAGCGCTGAAGTGACCACGGTTACTTGCACAGAGACACCATCCGTTAAGTGGAATTAAAATCAGATAAGCATAATTTTATTGGCTTTGGATGTTATGGCTAATTATCTCCTGTTGGGTTCATAAATATTCAGCTGCACAGCGTTAGCCTATTGCCCACATTAAATGTTACAATGCCTGGGATGAACTAGGCAAAAGGAAGCAGTGGGGAGGGATGTTTAAGCGATACTTAAAGCTGTCAAAAGCCAGCAACGTTCCCTGTGCATCCTCACACCCCTGTAATTACAAATACACCATGTTAACACAACATTTACTACCTCCAGAGCACACTACAGTTTAAAAAAGAAAGAGAAACCGGACAGCAATGTGTTATTTTCATATTTGTAACGGCACAAAACTACAGTTCAGTGCAACGAGGGATTTTGTACAAGCAGCTATCTTGAATCTGCTCTGATAATTAAAGGTGAAGGAGTTTGAACATTAAGGCTACACCTTTCAGCAACAACACCAGGCTTCACAGCACAAGGCATTTGCACAGCACTTAAAGGAACACATGAATAAGCTCAATTGTGTAAAACTTCCCTAATAAAAACCCCACCAAAAATAAACTACTTAAGAGCAAAAGAGATTTGGGAGTGGAGGAACATGAGTCAGTAGAAGGGCTTCTAAAACGAGCAAGTGGTTTTAAAAACATGAATACAGAAAAGCTGCTCCAATGAGTAATAAATCTAAATTCCTACTCAGGAAGAAACAGCTTTGTATTTTGGGAATTGCTGAAAGAAACTGAACAGGGAACTGCCTCGGTTTTGAGTTATAAATGGGAAGAGACAAATCTCTAGGTAAGTTTATATGGAAATATGTAAGAAATAAAATTTAATAAACCTAGAGTGTAAAGATATTAAAAAGAGCACAGAGTTCAAATAACTTTAGTGAATAATAAAGAAACCCCAAACAATTCTGGAAAAGCAAGGATATAAAATATTCTCTCTCACTCAAGGCACAAAAAATCCTCTATAAAATGAATGAAAGCTTGAAATCAAAATTAAAAGACTGGAGAAACATATCTTTATCCAGATGACAAAAGAGAAGGAAGGAATTCTGAAGAATTGTCTTTATAAAAATATTAACAAGGGAGCAATTGTGAAAACTAAACACACACTAAATAAAAGAAATCAGTGTTTACCCTCACCCCCTCAAACCAAAACACAGATACCCAGGGAAGATATAGGTATGGCATTCTGAAGGATTATTTTGTCATCAGTCTGCAATTAAACGCACATCAACCTGAGATCCAGATAAGCAACAGTGAAATAAATGTTATCTGAGAATGCTCTCACAAACCCATTCTCAGGAGTGTGCAAGGGTCACTGCTAACACTCAGAAATAATAAGAACAGGTGCAGCTGCTCACCCACAACCCTGTGATCCAAGGCTTTGCCTGCATAGCGCCTTCCTTATCTTCTTTCTACCCGTATCACAGTATGTTCTCAGTCAACAAGTTGATCAGAATGACACTTCTCCTTCCTCAAGCTGACAAATTAACTAGAAATTAATATGTTCTTAGATTTCTTAAGTAGTAAATAATATTGAAGGTGAGTATAAGACCTTTTACCTTCAGGCTTTGCACATGCCAGAGGAAATGCTGGCTCCAAACGCCCGGCTCTAGGAGTGGTTAGAAATCAGCAGGTATGCACCAAAAGCACTTCATTCACACCCAGAGCCACACAGCACACCAGGAGAGAGCTCTGCTGCTCCTGCTGATTGTCCACTCCATCTGAGCCCTTCCTCCCCAAAGCCACGCTGCAGTGGGATGCAGACAGCCTGCCATGCACGCCGGGGAGCTTCTGCATCTCGCCGAGGCTCTGGGCAGAGCCGGAGGACACAGCTCTCCTGGGGTTCAGCATCCTTTCATCGCCTGAGAGGATGAGTGAGTCCATCCAGGAGGGATTTCCACAGCCAAGAACCGATGAAACAGTGTCTGAACATGCTTCCTAGTCTGTGAGACCAACTGGAAAATATTTATCCAGATCTTGTTTATTCTTTTCTTTTTAAATCCCACTTCCCTCTTCAAGCTGCCATGAAAACAACTGGTCCTCTTTCGGGAGTTAAGCATTTCCTGAAGAAGGGAACCCCTCTGCAATTCTGGCGCAGAGATGAAGCAAAACACAAGAGGCCAGGCAAGCATTAGAAGGAAAGACAAACTTTTTAAAAAAAGTGGAAATACTTTTAATTGAGTGAGGCTGTGGAAGTAGAGGACTTGGCTCCTTGGACAGAAGAGAGACAGAACGTGCACCCCTGCGTTTCCCTGGTTCAAGTCCAAAGCATGCCTCTCCCACTGTGGATTTCACAACACAGAAAAGTCTCTTGGGTTTTAGTCATTGTGACAAGAATTTCTGTCCAAACAGACGTTTCCTGGGGGACTTTTGATCACGCTTTTCCGCGTAAAGCTGTTTGCATACTTTGGAGAAACCCCATGTCTCACACCATCCCGTGGCTAGTTTTAAGTGCCTGAGCACTTTTACCACAGATCTCAGCTGCACGAGGATTACCAAGTTCTGCTTCTCGTGGACAGGAATACATTCATTTTCTGGGGTTTTTCCTTGAACAGTAAACAGGACTACAGGCATGGAAAGACACCCTCTGCCCACCCAAGCACCAAAACAGCCAGTGGACAATTCAGCGACCCTCACAGAATGAAACTCGTGTGGTTTTTGGAAGAACACAAGATTTGATCCCTTCTGAGCATCTTGACTGTGCTTGAAGAACACCATGGATGTGTATTTCTGTCACCCCTCTTCTCTTCAAGTCACCTCCCTCAGACCTCAGATCTAAACCCCAGAAGTCACAGCTTTACCACTGTTTTAGCAGGTCTCAGCCTACAGTCCTGCACGGGGCAGGAGCCTCTGCCCAGCAGCTCCAGCTAATTATGGCACAGGCAACACTTCTTTAAGGAAAAATAAAACCAGTGGAGAGCAATGAGTTCTCCTCTGACTCTATATCCCGCACAGCTGCACCTCTTACAGGGTGAACTGGTTCTGTTAAACACAAGCTGTCACCTACTTGAAGGATCAGACACTGAATGTTTGTGATGGCAAGGGGCGAAAAAAAACCCCATGGAGGCCTTTGCCCATCCCACCAAAAGCTCTGTTTTCCTGTGAAGTGGCCCAAGCAGGACCTGGCTGTTGCAAGTGATTTTATGGGTGACTTCATCAAACTTATTTCCCCAAACACCTTCTCAGCTACAATTTCCTCCCTCGAGAGAGTTTGACTTTTAATCTAGAGACCCATCGTTCTTCTCTCAGTTCCTGAATTGTGACTCTCTTTGCAAAACCAGTTTTGGCAGGCTCAGACAGAGCTTTGGCCCACCCCAAAGAGCCAAAGGGCTCTGTCACTGTCCCATAGCTGACATGAAGTATTTACCAAGTGGTGCCTTCTCACAAATAATCCTTTTCCTTTGTTTACTTTGCACACTGCTACAAGCAAAGCATCCCAATAACACAGTCACTGGCAATACTTAGGAGTTATGAGAGAACCATTTGGTATCAAAGAGCACCAGAAGAGAGGAAAGAAGGATGCTCTGCCTTTCAAATACTGTGAGATTTTGATCCAATATGCTCATACCACACAGAATACCTTCCCAGAAGATCTCAACAACAGTGAGAGCCTGTAGTAGAAACCTTTGTTCCTAATCTGAATAACTACAGAGGAGAGGAAAAAACCCCAACCAGCTCCTAAACGAGAAGACTTCAACAGAAAAGAAAAAGGAAAAAAAACTAGTTCTGTTACTTTCTTTTTCCCTCCATGTGTTCCACACAATTTATTAAGCATCATCAAGCCAAATTCCTATTGAGAAAGGTCTTGGAGAAATGAATCAGTGACTGTAAATAAATAGCCTTGAACAGATACAGTCCTTCTTAGTTATTTCTTCTTTTTGGTTATTTGTTTTTGTTTTAAAGCAGCGTGACAGCTTGCAATAGCAACTACAAGCCTGTCAGGGACATTCCATTGGGACTGAAAGACTGAACACCCCTGCAGACATAGTATATTCTTCTTTCACTACTACTGCTGAATTTTTTGGAATACTGATGACTTGTCCAGCAGCCTCAACCGTATCCAGATGTTATCAGGTTTTTAATATGATAATCTGGAGGACTCTGGAAAGTGCTGAGGTTTTGGGGAGAAGGAAAGTTTATTTTTGGTTTTATTACAAATTTAAACATGGTGGATTTTTTTTTCCAGGTATCATCAGTTACCAGGTTCAAGCTGGGTAGCCCACTAGAAAGTTTCAGAAAAGCCTGAGAAAAAAGGCAAGTTTATCCCCTTCCTCCCCCCTCTTTTTCCCACCCTGCTTTAAGAGTGTTGTTATCAGCAGGGTAGATTTAAATGAAATCTCAGACTGGCATCTTGCTGACCTCAATCCCAGCTGGCTAAACCCTTGCAACACGGCTGTCCTTGGCATCCACCAGAGAGCAGACACCAGTTCAGCTGCTTGATTACGAAATGGAGAATCTGGTATGAGGAACTAGATCCATTCGACTGTCTGGAGCTCTGTTTAAAAGACAGCTTAATTTCTCTCTCTCCCTAGTACTTCACTGACAGGAGCAGGCTTGATATGTCAATCAGGGCAGCACAACACCACAGAGGGTACTGTGCCTGCAGGACTGGGTACACCACACACAGGGTGCACCTGAGAAGGAAATGCTACTGCTACCACCAGCTGATGCTTGTTTTAAAGGGACCTCCGAGTTTTAAAGCACACACCAAAACATCTCATATTACTCCCTTATGAGGAAAAGAACATTTTTATCAGCCGTTTTTCAAAAATCAATGTAGAATATCAGAGCATCACCAACGTCCTGTTAACAAAGCCAAGTTACGAAACAGTTTAAACAACTATCGTATGTCTCACTGCACTCACCTGTTACACAAACAGAAGTGGAACGAAACAAAAGTGAGTTCATTACCTGTGCTCAAAACAATTTCATTGTCCTCTGTCTTCCCTTCAGTTACAGACTCAGTGGCAGGGCCCCCTTTTCGACTCAGTATCCTTGAAAAGCCACTTGAGAGAGAGGAGAAAACGCCACGGATGAAGTAGCCCTGCTGCTCGGCGTCCAGCGAGCGCACGGCGTGCAGGAGCGGCCTGGCATTGCTGCCCCGGGGCTGCGGCACGGGCTCGGACAGAGAGCGGGTGAAGGGAACCCGCAACAGCCTGCTCCTTGTCGGGAAGGGTGGCTCAGGTGGGTCTTCGTGGAGATCGTCAGCACCGGTAGCATCCACGCTTGCAGAACTTTTGGAAAGACTTGGGTCATGGCATTCCCCTTTCAAACTGCAGGAGCCCTCTCTTTTGCTTACCCTCCAGGGAAGCCAAGGATGTGTCTGCCACCTGTACGCTCCGAGAGGTTTCTCTGAGTCAAAACTCATCTGTTTATTCAGCTTCTTGCTTTTTATCCGGTGGTACCAATGATAGTCCTTCAGGGCAGCTGTGCCAGCATCTTGTTCCGACAAAGATCTCCTGAAGGTCCTGGGAGAGAGACTGTGATGCTTTTTGAAAGCACTCATTTTCCACCCTTTGGATTCCAGCACTTCACTTACATTCCTTGTTGCTTAGTAGTCACGTAGCCGTAGTTCCTCACTCGCCCCTTTGCATCCCCAGTTACTTTGTTCATGGCTGTGAGTTACAAAACAGCAGACGTTCTTCCCGGAGACCTTGAGCACCAGTCCCAGAACCAGATATTTCCTACATCTCCACGAGAAGGATGTGCCCTCACCTGTAGCACACCGACTTCTAACAGCACACGAAGCCCTGCCGAGCTTGCTGTCGCTTCCTGGGCTGTCACATCTCTGCACCAAGCTCTCAGGAAATGACTAAAAGAGCCCAGCCATGAAAACCCACAGTGCCGTTCTGTGCCAATCACACTTCACTTTTTTTCAGTCTACATTAAAGATTTGGTTAAAATTAAAAAAAAAAAAAGAATGCGAAAGTACTTTGCTCTAGAGACACAGCAACGTCTCAGAAAAGCCCTGAAAATTTGCAGTACTCAACTAAGAGTCATGCACTTGCTCTTCAGTTAAGCAGCAAAGTACATTACTATTTATAGTTAAAGTTTCTATTTACTACAGGTATGTTGTATCACTTCAGAGTACCTCAGAGCTGCCTTTTGGAGAAAGGTGATGCAGGCAGATTCATCAGAATCGAGTGCTGGAAGCACGAGACAGGAAAGCAAAGAGGAGGAATGGAGCAAGGAGAACAAACCCTGCAACTCAACGCAGCGAGAGTGTAAATACACTGAAGGGAAATAAGTAAAGAGGAGGAGAGAAGGGACCAAGAGGGTGGGTGGGACTTCACCAAACACAGGCCAAAGGGAAGGGTTTGAGGCATGGCAAACAGAACAGGGCAGCAGGAAGATATTCCTTTTTCTCCTCCCCCTTTCCTCCCTTTTTAAACAACAGAAGAGGGGATTATTTTTTATAAATCTAGTTGCAATAAATGAGATGGAAAAAAATAGTCCTGTCTGTTCAACCAAGAGGAAAAAACCCTCTTGCCTTCACTACAATTTAAGAAACAGCTGACTGTTTTAAAATCTCATAAAGAAAATATCTGCTGGTGAACTAAGAACACGCTTGCCAAGTTTTAGACCAGAACACTTAAATTTCAAGTCTACTCAAATCCCTGAAAATAGGGGGTTTATAATGGAAATGCTGACAGACCCTTGGCAATAAAGTAACAATGAAAACTACTTCTCTGGTTAAATAAAATGATAATCTGCTCTGGCAGACCAATAAAGCTTAACTGACCCACTATGGGATCTCGCCTTTAAGCTAGGCTGCATTCATCAGCCAAAGTACATTCCTGACAGCTGCAGATGCAAAAGCTTCCTTACTTATGTGTATATATGAGAAAGGGTATCACTGCTCCCTAGAACAGAGAGAGAGTTACCCTAAAACCTCCATCAAATAAAAAAATAACTTCTTTATTCAGCAGCGAGTTAGACTCTTCCACTTAAAAACAACAGAAGCAACTATCTAAAAATGACCATGTTTAAGAAGTCACAACAAATAACCCCAGAAACAGCTCAGATACTTCAATGCAAATTCTGCATCAAATTATGACACTGCCTCTCGTGCTTCGTGGACGTCATGCCGCTCAGAACATAAGTCTGGAATGGTATGTGCCTATACCACAACTCTGCTGCAATTTCCATCCAGAGCAACGAAGACTCAAGGAAGCACAAGGAGCAGTGAACACAGAGATGCTGGTACTCCCATGAAAATGAGACACAGACTCCACCAGGAAAAAGTGAGCTGGCTTTTGTCTTCTGCTTCTTGATCCCAGGGGTTGCTGATCACCTTTTGCTGCAGCCCATCTGGCCCCACGGACTCAGATGGGTTCTTTAAAGTAACTCCTGACTTGACCCTCATCTATTGCTGGTAGATGTTCTCCCCTGAGGCCCTGGAGTCCACGTTTTCAAGACTGAGGCAAACGCAGCAGCATCGAGAACCCCAGTTTTAACTGGGTCTGCTGTTACTGGGTCTCCCACCCCTTCCAGCTATGGGTTCTCCTTCTCCTGGCTGAGCCTTTCGCTGCTCACGTGGCAGCAGGGCTTTGGCCAAATGTCTTGAATTAGGCAGTCTGGTAAAGCAGGCTTTACGGAACCTCAGGAGCGAGGATGAATAAAGCCGACGGATGACGATGTGGTTCGCTCCAGTGGCACAAGCCATAATCAGCAGGGAAAGCTGAGAAGGTGAGGTAGGTTTCTGGTCAGCTCTGCAAGCCGTGCCTGCACAAGTTTCCACTAACACACTGACATCTCCTTTTGGGCTGGGAGCACTGAAGGGCAGGAGAGGACAGAAAACGCAGGCAGATGGTGCAGGAGCTGAAGCCCTCCTGGGTTTGCTTGCTGTGGATTTCTAGTGTGCTTTGTAACTCCTGCCGATCTCTGCCAGGCTGGGCACCTGTCGGAACCCACGACATGCCTCTGTCTAATTTAGGGGACCTGACACCCAGAAATCGGGGTGCCCCAGAGGGCACTGCCTTTGATCTTTGTCCTTGGAGAGCTTTGCCAACTCTGAGAGATGAATTGCAAGCCACAAGAGTCTAATATAAGCATTAATAGTCACTTTGCACCGGGTGAAATACAGTATATAAAAGATCTGATAACATGTACATGGGGGTAGAACATGTACAGGGGGGTCAAGATGGAGTCTAAAGGGTGTGGTCACCTTCTCCTTCTTCTTCACTGTCCACCATATTCTTGGTGACGGGGGCACAGATTCATTGGTAGAATAGAGATAAGACAGGAAATTGCATGTACAGAACAGGTTAGAATTAATTGGTATAAAATTATAAATAATGACACGTACCGTCCGCTGGTTGGATTTGTAACGGGGTATATAAATCACAGTACGCCCAGCTGGTGGGGCAGCACCAGGGTACTTCGGCTGCCAGGTGGACCTGTGGCTTTTCAGGACACCGCAGCTAAAGATAACATGAGAATAAACAACCTCTGCACAGCAGCTTGTGGCCTCTGACTGAGTTTCTGGGCAAAAGCACTGAGCCTATCTCACTCGTGTGCCGAGGCCAACCAGGCCGAAGCCACGAAAGGCACCCACACAGACCCTGCTCTTGAAACAGCCCTTGGAGAGCACTTCCCTGCCTGACTGGAGCACTTGGTAGCACTGAGGAGTGACTCAGCTTGGATAATGACACCCCAGCTGCACCAAGGCAGGGATCCAGCACAACAGCACTTGGGACAGGATGGAACTTTAGGCAAGACACTGCTCTCTGCATGAGGACACAGATGAGCACCAGGATTCTCCCCTCCTTTTTCATCACCTGATGGTATGGAGAGATCCCTCCATCCCCTTCCCAAGGCAGCTGTCATTACATTGATCACTGACTCACACAGACCACCCCTTTCAGCCAGGGAACACACAGAAAGATTAACCACGTCTCAAGTTACAGCACGAAGCAACGTGCAAAACCAGTTACGGGTTAACTGCTACTCAAAACTATTTTCATTGGTGTGGCCAGGGGTTGGACCACAGCTCTGTACAGACCTAACAATACAGAGAAAGGCTTCAATAAGCACTCTATGTGAAGCCCAAGAACATCAAAGTCACAGTTTAGTTTAAGTTTGAATAACACTGAGGAGGCTTTTTACTTTTTTTTTTACTTCTGATTTCACTTTTTATTTCATGTTACCACTGCTTAGACAACCACATTTTGTGATCAAAGAAAAGTTACCCTTGGCCTGGCTGAGGTTTCACAGTGTACTCTACAGAGGGTAAAAGGGTCTTTCTCAAAGCGCTTCTAAAAAGGCAGACATGGTTTCCACGTTTATTAACATAAAAACACTGATACACAAGTTTGCTTAGTCTACCAATAAGACAATTCTTTTAAATAGCTAGCTCAAAAATTTTGGCCTGGGTTTCGAGTCAAACTGATCTCTCTCTTCCTTATACACATCGTCAGTAGCAATGATGGTGTCCAAAAAACCCCTTTGTCTACACTTATCCAATGCCACCGAGTTAAAACTGGTCTCAAGTGGCTCCAGCATTTCTTGTGTCCATAGAATGTGCAGGCGAGTTATTCAGAAGGCAGAACTTTCTCCTTGATCCGCAGTCCAGTTACTCAGGCTCCAGTCCAGTCCCTCCAGAGCAGCAGTTTATCCTGGGAAGCGTTTACAGAGTCTCAGTATCACAAAGAAATCAGCTTACAGCAGTGACTGCCACCGTATTAGTGATGTGAGATCCCCAGCCCTGCCGAGCCACCCACGCAGCTGTCAGCAGGTAAAATAATGTCAGGGGAGAAACGAGTTTGTCAATTAAGTTGAGAAAATCTGAAATATTTTCACCGACTGCCTACAAACATGATCCTCCTCTAGCAAATCTTCCTCAGATTTTTTTTTTTTTGGTAGTGTTTGCAGTTCATTGTGCCAAATCATTCATTTAGCTTTTCAGAAAATTACTATTTTCTTCCTAACAATCCAGTCACTTAATCATCACACTTGACATGTTTAACAGCATATATTTCACTACTCCTAGATACTGACGGAATTTATGCACAAAATGTAGATTTGCTGTGTCGGAATGTAACCGTATTTCAGCTTTAAGATTGTACTGGGAAAACAATCTTCCTCAACTTCATAACATTTCACAGAAAATACACACAAGCAGCCTTACATTTGCACCGAGCATATGAAGATAAATCTTCAGCAAGGGTACCTCCTGTGTGGGGAGTCCGCTGTCCACCACTCAGCTCTCTGGAAAAACTACCCAGCTCCGCTGCACGGAGCTTCAGCAATTTCCCAGAGCATGTTGTTTAATAAATACTACCAGCCAATTAAAAAAGTAAAAAAGCGATACCATAGAAAACCCAAATGCACCATTGCCGAGCAGCTGGAAGGAGGAGAACCTGGCTCTGATGTTACAAATTAATGTTTAATGCTTGCTCGCTCTCTGAGAGCAGTCTAGTGCTTGAGTAAAGGCACTGTAATGTGTAAAACTTGAGTTCATAGCTTATATTGTAAAAAACGATGAACTGCACTCTCCCATGACCTAACTGCCCCATTCTAAATTGGTTTTGGACCAAACAAACTTACCAGCTTCTCATTTTTTAGATTTTTTACCAAGAAATGGAGGGAAAAAGGGGAAAGAAGAGAGTTAAAAAAGAAAAGAAAACAAAACCAAAGTGCCACATGACCACCACCATCTGTGATAAACCCTAAACATTTATTCACCACACTTGGGTTTTCAACCAAGTCCTCTCTTTTAATTGAGAAAATCAGCAGGCGAAGCAAATACCACTTCTGAGAAGATCTCAGCTCAAGCCCCCAACAACCAGCCATCAAATGAGCTTTAACCTGTAGAAAAGTGAATCAAATTGCACCCTGTATCCTCCCCAGAGAAACCAGAAGGCATACAGAGGGTCAGGGATCCTGGATTTAGCAGTCTAGCTCCCCTCTGGTCTTTTCCCATTTAAAACTAGCCTGATGCTCAGTGCATTGGAACAGTTCATGAAGAGTAATCAATATATAAAGTAGAAATGAACACAGAAGTTTTCCAATTGACCCAACTTGACATGTAGTTAAGTAGCACAGAAGATGAAAGATTTTTCCTTCCCTTTAAATTAGAGACTTCTCAAAATATTAAGTTTTGTTTATGCAAGGCTAAGTAATTAATGACCTAACATCCCCTTCCCATCTCCTATCACCAAGATGCATCTGTTTCCCCCTGCAACATTTCCTGCAGGTGGATATGACTTTTCCTCAGCTCAGTGCAGACCAGTGCACCTGACTTACTTGCCCTTTTAGTATTTAGTGCTCATTAACGTTTAGAAGTTACACAGAGGACGAATGAAACAGCACCTTAGAAATTGTTGCATCTGGGATTGGGGTGACTTGAAGAGCTGGGCTTGGAGTTGGCATGGCTGGAAGCCAGAGATCCCTTACTGAGCCCAAACTAGAGCTCCTGAGAGCAAACCTGCCACGTGTGTGTCTCCCAAGCCTGGAGCTGGCAGAGCCTACCAGCGACCACACTGAAAGCTCACCTGTCCCAGATAAATCAGGATATGCTGTTTCCACTATCACCAAGCTGAGACTGAAGTGCCTCTGAACAAGCTAAATGGTGATAGCAGAGCATTTCAATGCCACAGAGCACCTCATTTCCCTCACCTGAATTTCGGTGCCAAGGCAGGCTGTACCTGCTGTCCCTGCCCCACGATTCCAAGCCCAAGCTGTTGTTACAGCCACGGCTGCGGCAAGGCAGCCTGACCTGCCTCTGCTTTTGCCATGGTCTAGTTTCTGAGGGCAGGTACTGAAAACTCTTCAAGATGCCCAGGAATTTCCACCTGAATATGAGGAAGAACTTCTCTACTGTGCAGTGACCACCCACTGGAAGAGATTGTCCAGAGAGGTTGTGGAGCCTCCCTCCCTGGAGATATCCCAGACGTGTCTGGATGCAATCCTCTGATCTGTGCTCTGGGATGACCCTGCTTGGGCAGGAAGGTGGGACCAGATGACCTGCTGTGCTCCCTTCCAGCGTGACCCATTCAGTGATTCCTGCCCTCTAATTCCCTGGCAAAGCCGCCACAATTTCTCTGCTGATACAAACTCCCCACGTGAAAGTCTCCTGGTTTCATTTTTCCATGCTGTTCCTGTGATCTGCATGAGAAGCTGCTACAGCCCTGTCAACTGAGCAGAGCAGAGAGAGATAATATAAATTTATGAGATGCTGGGCTTTGGATGGATGCCAGGAAACGTTAGCAAGAAAATCCCATTTCAATACATCGCGAATAAACCTGCAGAACGGCGATGCCAGATTTTAATTTCACTGGCAATCTTTCGTTGTCGACGACCAAACACAGCTCATGCCAAGTTTCAAGGGCCATAAAAACGTACATTTAGGAGCCAGCCAGGCACACGCAGCGGCTGAGCCCACACACAGCCGCGAGCCACGCCAGCCAGCCAAGGGTTTTAGCAACATGCACTGGTGCAAATAAATAAATAAATAAATAAATAAATAAATACGTGGCCTGGAGGTAAACACTCCAGCAACTCGGAGAGGCCTGGCAGCAAAATGACCTGTGTGCAGTGAGCGAGCTCAGAAATTTGGAGAGATTTAGGGATTTCTGAGAGGAAGGCAAAGCCCTCGGCCCCGGTCTGTGACACGGCTGCCCCGACAGGTCTGGCTCCTCCGCGGCCCTAAGGCTGAGCTGTGAAGCCCCTGAGACACGGGGAGCTCCGGCTGGCAGGAAACCCTTGGCAGCCCCAGATCACCAGCCTGGGCCCCTGAGGAAAGAGAGCTGCACTGACCTGCTTCACCATCAACCTGTGCCGCTCTACAAACAGATCAGTATGTGTAGATAAATACAAATAGATCAGTATGTGTAGATAAATACACAGACTTCGACTACGTAGAGGAAAAAAGCACTTATGCCCAGTCTGACGTCCATTTCTTCACGGTTACAGGTTGGGCTTAATACCCTCAGAAATCTCACACACAAGCTGCTCATTTCAGTTTTTAATAGCCTTGTGTTTCAGCAGGCAGAATTAACTTCCCATCACCCCTCTTCATTCCCAACTGAAGCGCTTGGGATTTTTGTGGAGAGAGCGGGGGGAAAAAAATCATTGCTGCTGCAATCTTAAAGCAAGGGTTTTACCAGCAAAACACAGTTTTATTGCTAGATGTGATCCTTGTGTTCATCAAACCAACTGCAGCTTAAACTACTAAGAGAGGAAATACAGTTATACTATATAGGCAACTTAATGGATAAACATGCCAAAAATGGTCTTGGTAACTCAATTTAATGGATAAACATCCCAAAAATGGTCTTGGTAACTATGCCCAAACAGCAGGTGCATTTATTTGAACTTTCCAGCCTTTATTTTTATGTAACTAGAAAGGAACATATCCTCATTGCAGACTGCTGCAAAAATAAGACCTACCAACTCTCCACCAAGGATGTTAGGAGCTGGGCTTATAATTTCATTCTGTATATTTTTTAATTAGTTGCTGTAACTGTTATTTTATTCCTCTTCTTTTATTTATGATTTATTTATTTATTATCTTCTTTTATCCTTTTTTAGAGTGAATAAACTATCTTTATATCAACAACTCCTTCACACAATACTAGTTTTGTAAATAAATTTTAAAATGTAACTATATTTTAAAAGCTTCTCAAGCACTGGAAATCCCACTGTAAAGCCAACTAGCAGCAAAAGATAACCACCAGCTAATTGACAACAATCTCCAAAATCACTGGAGAGCGTACTCTTACAGTGTGTATAAATAAAGAACTTTAGCAACATGCATAATTAAATTCTTGCATTTATCTTCTAAACACCAGCAGTAACAGAAATACTCTGTCTGCTGTGAGGACCTTTCAGATTGGATCCAACCACGAGCCCAGAACTGCCCAGTGCACCACTAAACCACGTCCCTAGCATTAAAGCATTAGCCACGGGCACGGGCACTGAGAGCTAGGCACACAACAAAACACAAGGAAGAATTTACAGACCCAGAAATATTTTAGGCTCTGAATTTAGGTAGGGAAATTTCTCGAGCTGGATGAGAACTATCCTAACACCCACCTTGCAGCCCCATCAGAATGTTGTGTTAATATCAGCAAATTAAAGTGCAACAACTGACACTAAATCAGTGACATCTGGAATTTAAGAGTAAACCTTCATCTAAATGGAGAAATAAACTCCAGAGAGGAAAGATGAAACATCCTGGTATCTCAAAATGCCAAAAGTCTGAAATTAAACCACTTAGGAGCAGCATGGAGAAAGGGTCTGTGCAAAATTCCAGGTGCTGCAGCACTACTACACCCTGCATAGAGAAAGCAGTAAAAGAAACAACCAAAAGAGAAGGAAAAAAAAGAGATGGGGGGTGGGTGGGGGGAGAAAAAAGAGCATTTTTTAAACGCAAATGACCACCTAACCAGCAGAGTTTTCTCTCCACAGGCTGTCAGGAACAGTCTTGAATCAGCCTGGGAATTCAAGTGCATAAAAAAAGTCTCTCCCCAAAAGGGAAAGATACAGAATAATTTCAACCTTTGAAGGGAGAGGAAGGAGGGAGGAAGAGAAAGAAGATAATTTCTCTTTCAGAGGCTATTTAAGGAACTAATTTGTGACACGTGCACACACTTCCTCACTACAGGACAAAACAAAGAAGTGGACGTTGTGAAAAAGGATTTGCACCAAGCACAAGCCCTTGCATCCCAGGCAGGGTCCCCGGCCACCAAAGCCATCCTGAGGACTGCTGGGAGTGTCAGCTGCACATGGAGCCCTGTCCTCCAGCAAGCCATGCACAAGCACTTCATCTCTTTTGTGCCTTTTCATTCATTATTATGGTACCAGAGATCCCTTCTGTTTCAAGTTCCAAAATGCCTGGTTTTGTTTCATGAGGTGTGAACACCAGGTGACCAGAACTGCCTCTCTCTGAGGTCAGTCCTTCCCAAACGGAGCACAGTGCCATTGGTAAGTCTAAGCAAGCAGCACTTCCAGTAGGCAGCCACTGTTCAGCCATCTCTTTTAAAAAGATATATATTCACAAGTATTTTCATTGCAAAAAAATTTAGCCAAAAGGTTTAACACAACCATGAAAAAAGCCAAAGGAAACAAACACCCCCAGAACTGCATGCTCTTGCTTAGAGCAAAATCCTCTCAAGCTGACATTTCTGAAATGCCTTTTTTTTTTTTTTTTTTGTTTTCTCACTTCATCGGTAAAAGGGAAAATGAGCTGATATTTGCTATTTTTACCTTAACCACACTAGCACTGTTAGTAAACCGTGCTCCATCCTCACCAAGCAGCATGGAACTGCTGTGAACAATAAAGCCTGACTTTGAAATTGTACCTTGAAGTCTCAAACCAACCTGCCAACAAGTCCAGAATATTTGCTCTAAATATAAAACACAAAGGCACTCTGGGTTTTATAAAGACACAAGCAACTACCAGAGTTAGACTAAATTAATGAGCATGTGTATTCCAATTCCAACAGACAGGACAGCACCCGTCTGGCTTCATTTAGGAACTTGTTATAATCTCTGCCTTATAAAAAGGTTTTTACGCATATGAAACACTCATATACCAGTGAGACATAAAATCAGGATGTAATCAAATCTCCACAGTTTTATGTACAAATCCCTTGGGACTTCAAGCTGCAAAACCGAATGTGAATAATTGCATCTCTTTTCTAATAAAGACCATGTGCTCTGGGCCACGAGTACACAAGTTTTCAAGAGCTCTGCACAATATTTTCGGAGGTATTTCTACTTCAAATAAGCAATCCAGTTAAGCGGAGATAAACACGCACACACATTGGTGACCTTGTTTAAACAACGCACCAATCATTGGGATAAATCCGGCTGCCAAATCTAAATATAGACCTTCAGGAAAAAACAATGGAGTTTGAGTAGAAGAGGCCTTCTCCTATTTACTGTTTACCTAATTATCCAAATGAATGTGCAGCTTGGCCTCTCTCCCCTTTTCGAGCAGCACAACCACTTTCCCACTGGGAGCCAAGAGAGCTCCGGCTGTTACTGGAATCGCAGCGTGATCCGGCACATTTGATGCTCCGAGTGCACTTGGTGCAATTTCAAAGCTTGTCTCACGGTTTGGGTATGTGCACACTCTGCTTCCCCCAGACAGCCCCATGCCTGACACAAGGCAGATAGGCACTGCAGGACTGAGTCACTGCTACAGAAACAGGCTTTTAAAAAAAAAAAAAAAAATTGGGATTTTTTTCAAATGAAGGCATGGGGGGAGGAAGAAAAATCCCATTCAAAACCCACTCTAAGTTTCCAACTTCGAGTGCCCAAGCAGGAAGCGAAGGGAGGAGGGAGCACAGGGCAAAAGGAGGAGGAGAAAGTTCTATTCAGGGTTATATTTTTAGACTATTACTAATTTTGTTTTGTCACTGTGCTACAGAAGATCACCTGTGTGAATTAATGCAGCATTATCCTTTCTAATTTTTGCTAAGTCCAGGCTGCAGTCTTAACCTAATCTCCTTATGTGGGACATGGCAGGGCATTCGCTCCCCCTGCCCTGCTGTGGCTCTTATCTTTCCACCAGATATTCCTGCCTGCAGCACACATCCAGCCATGTATTCCCTCTCTTCTTTCCCAAAGCATGTAAAAAAACAAGGAGAATTCCCCCCTTTTGTGTTTGGAAACAAAACCTACGCACTGAGGGCACCGAACCTGAAATCCCGATTTGTTGCGAAGCACACCAAGATCACGGGATTTACAACCACAACGTATGGGAAGGAACACCGCCGAAATGCTTTTCCTTCTTGCTAAAAATACTCACATCCTAAAGTGTCATTGCCCTCCTTGATCTATGCATATTTATAAGCCAAATTTTGCTGGGCAGGCTGAGGCTAGAGGAGAGAAATCTGCACCTTCTACTCCCTGCTCTATTTTAGTCCGTAACAGTTATGCATCCCATTTATTCTTATTGTTTCAAGGCAAGTTAGTTTTAACTTGTGTTTTTTTAACAAGTTGCTCTCCCCAGCTGTCATTATTAGGGTTATTGTCAAACTATTTTTTTATTTCCTTTCTCCATGTTTGCACGGCATAGGCCCAACCCATTTGCGACTTCCCTCCCTAGATCCAAGTTGCCACGCATAGATCAATTACACAGAAATACAATGACTTACAGTAAAGAAATCATTTGGGAAAAAGCAAACACATGGACCGCAACTTATTTATAAATATCTTCAAAAAGGAGCCTGGAAACATCCCACCCCAGGCTGGCGGTGCTCAAGGCAGAAGTGGTGGGGAGTGGCAAGGGAAGAGGCAGACAGACAAGGATTTTATTTTTTGTCTTATTAAAGTTTTGTTTTCTACTTTCCAGAAAAACAAGAAAGGCCAGGAAATCCTCAGAATTTGGCATTCCCAACACCACCTCGTTAGATGAACACAAGGTCCTCGCTTCCTGTTCCCTCCTCACTTCACAGCCAGCGAGGACGGAGCAGGACAACGCCAACGTCAGGAATGCTGCAAACAGAGAAGAAGCCCTGTAAGTCAATCCTGGGCAAAACTGGAGTTACTCTGTTTACTTCTATTCCATACTAATGCATCCAGGTTTTTTTAACTAGGAAAACCCAAGTCAGGTCTTAGAGTCACTAAAGCTCCTCCTACATTTCTCATCTCTGGACCAAAGACTAACTGGCCAAGCCTCCTGCAAAATAGTCTCTTCTCTGACCATCAGCAGCCAGAAGAATTTTGGGGTAGAGATGGTTAAACAGGAAGGAAGGATGAAAGGAAAAGATCCCCAAGCGCTCAGAACAACTCTCTCCCCACCTGCAACCCTGATGCAGGGGAAAGGAGGGGACACAGGGACCCAGTTAGTGCTTCTTCTCCTCATGGCAGGCACGGAAAAGTAGGAAAGGTGATGGAACACACAGAAAAATCTCCGTTCCAACCCATGCCTTGGGCTCCGGCTTTGGAGCAGCTGGGCCCTCCTGCATCCCAACCAGAGTGGCAGGCACAAACAGCTTCAAGCTAAAAGGGCTGGTGCTCGGGGCTGACACAATTTTGAGACCCACGAGCAGCTGCTGTGGTTTTACCATCATGCAGCTGGCGTGATGTCCAGCAGCAGGGGCCAAAACTCACCTCCCTGTACAAACACACCGTTAGGGACAACTGAAACCAAAACAAAATCAAGTTCTTCCTGTCTGAAAAGCTGTCAAACATATCAAGTCCTTCTTTTACCTTCTTGACTGTCTAGAAAACTGACAGAAGAAAACTGATTATTACTCTGCAATAAACTGTAGAAGGAGACAAAAAAAAGGGGGGGTAAATCTGAGTTTATCTCCTTAAAATATAAACCCCTCAAGGAATATAATTTGCTGCAATTAAATACAAAAAGCCAATCCCCAAGATAAGCCTTAACAAATCACCTTGAGAGTTTAATAAAGTGTGGTTTGGTTTGGGGGGTTTTTCAGTGCATCTGTTAATGCATTTACCTGGCCTGTCAAACATACTTCTGAAGTTCTCACACCAGATGAATGCAGGAGCCAGAATAGAAAGTGGGCAAGACAGTCTGGGACCACAGAGAGAACTGTTTCAGTAAAGAGGTTTTGAATATTTAATTATTAAACTAGAAAGAAGTCTCAGGTCTCAGCTTGTACCATATAAAACTTCGCTGAACTTATATTCACAAAGAGAGTAGGTTTAGATGGGATATTGGGAAGGAATTGTTCCCTGGGAGAGTGGGGAGGCTGTGGCTGCCCCTGGATCCCTGGCAGTGCCCAAGGCCAGGCTGGACAGGGCTTGGAGCAGCCTGAGATAGTGGAAGGTGTCCCTGCCCATGGCAGGGGGGTGGAACAAGATGAGCTTCAACATCCTTCCAACCCAAACCTTCTGGGATTCTATAAGAAATTCCTCTACCAGACACAGCAACATCACCATGGGAAGCCACACATCTGCTACCTAACATTTGGATTCAGACTCTCACAGATGAGAAAGAAATTACTGATACCAAAGAGCTTGAGAAGAGTTGGTAATGCTACAGATATTTACTGTCCTACAGTAAATACACAGTTGCTTTTACACTTAAAAAAAAACTTAGTTGCTGATATGTAAAATAACCCTTATACAGTCTTTAGATATAAAGTTACCTTAACAAGCTCTCTTTTGAGTCTGCATTTCAAGTCTTTCTTTTCTGGTTCACTAATGATTAGATACAGGCTGTATTTCTGATGCACAGAAGGCATGAGCTCTTCTTTCTCTGTTTTCCTATTTTCTTTGCTCCCCATCATCCACAGATGATGTTCCCCAAGCAGCTGAGAAAGTGGAATGCTCTGTTCCCAGAGCCAACACCATGAGTCACTGCGTACTCACAAGACAGGGTACGAGATCTCCCAACACTTTCCCTCCAAATCCCAACCACTTTGCAAACCTTCATCGTGCCTAAATTAAACAGCTTTTGTTATCAAGTGAATAAAAATTCACATTTCCTGCCAAACCACTAAACCACATTTAAAGGGTAGAACGTACACCCAATTTAGCACTTCTGAGTGGTTTAGGCGGAAATTCAGATATGCAGAGACTGACTTTGCAAAGCTGCAACGGTCATCGCGACAGAAGGAGGATAATTTAGTCTGTAAAGTCCAGAGAGAATCAACTCGACATTTACTGGATCTCAGAAGTACAGGCAAAGGCCAGGAAATCCAAAACCCACTGCTCCCCCGGGCTGTTGTACCCTGCAGGAGCTCTGGCTGTGAGCTGCCCTTGGAGGAGCACTTGGTTGTTCTGAGCTCTTTAAAACCTTTCACTCTGGTGCTTGTGGTTTTACAATTCCACAGTTTCAAGTGTCTCATTAAAGGAACCTGTAAGGAAAGGTGGGAGGACACAGACACCTCTTAAACTGCCTTTGTTCACTAATCAGTCTGCAGTGGAATTCGAAGTCTGCAAAAAGTTTTCCAGAAATAGTGCATGATTTATGCAGAGATGATTGCACATCAATTTCTTATTCAGATCTTTGTCACATTCACTGGGGAAAAAGTTGGGTTTATTTCTGTCCTTCATTCTTCTACCCTACTGGGTTCTTTCAGTTACTTTTCCCTCTCACTCTCCTCTGCTCTTCCCATGCAACAACTATCAAACACAGCCAATAAATGGATTAAATCACACAAGCTTTCCTGTTGTAGTCACTGTACTTTTCACAGCTGAATAGTCCATATCCATTCCATTCCCATTTACAGGGATTAATCATTGAAATGATCAGGAGAGTTCATCCACCTGCACTTCTGCTTTCAGTCTATTTTTGAAAGTCCTTCTTATAACCATGACTAGACTATCAAATGAATGACAGTTCAATAGATTCAATAATGCAAAAAATTTCTATTCCAACACCAACTTACATTTCCTCTTTTTAAAGCTGGCAATGAGAGAATATTAAAATAGAAGCTGCAGCTCTTTTATCATTAAGACCTCTAGATTTTGTACTACATAGACACTAAGGAAACTTCTGAATGAACCAGAAGGTGGCAATTTCTGGGTAATCCCACCAACGCCAGAAGAAGGCAGGGGGAAGGGAAATCACTGCTCTCACATTCTTTTCCTGTTATTAAATGCAGTACAATTAAATGCAAGGGTTCCTTGTAAAATAACTGAAGGCAATCACCACAAACTACACGACGGGGAAAATTAGGCAGAGTTTATGCAGCAATACAGAAGAGAGTGACACACAACACAGTGTCTCGCTAAAGGGTGAATAAATGGGCATTTAAAGCTCCGAAACACAGAGCCAGAAACAAGAGGGGAAACAAGACAGAGAGAGGAAGGGCAAGGGAAGAGAAGGAAGAAACATGTGCTCGTTATCTCAAGAGCTTAACTCCAGAGATTCCAGAAGGAGTAAAGGAGCAGCGAAGAGATTCCAGTGCAGCAGCTTCTGACACAGACAGGTCTAATGCTGCCATTACCTCGCCATACACATTTGAGAATTGATGTGCAGCTCTGGAAATCTGACAGGTAGAAAGCTGCAATTTAGCAAGGATAGTTATTTAAAGCACTTACTCGGGAAAAAGCTGAATTTAGCTCAAAGGAGAGCTGGCTGCTGCCTGTGATTGCCCCAGAAAGTACCTGGCCAAGGCAAAAGTTTCACACAGGGACTTTTAAAACTTTAAAATCTGCAGACACAAGCAGGAAATTAACATTTGTATTTTTTCTGGCTAGCCTAATTATAACTTTCAGCCCCAGAGTTACTTCCAGTATTCACAAAACTCAGTTTAAATTCACTCTTCCTACTACCTAAGCTATCATCTAATTTGTTATCTCCTCTCAGGCCCTACTAACACTGAAACTAGAAACCTCATTTTCTAAAGTAATTCTCTTACTGTTATCTGATAACAACACTCAGCATTACAAATTTAATCACAATACTAACAGAATACACTGACGAGTGAACCCAAATACTTCCAGTGTTTACACCAGCAGCAATAATTAGTGTTTTGTCATGTCAGAAAGTGACTGCAGATTTACCCACAAGGAAATTGACTGGAACAACGCAGGCAGCTTCCTTGCAGTCCCTTACTGAAGGGGAGATACAGAGATACAAGAACAGGAAAAAGCTTACTTTTAATATAAGGTACCTTCAGAGGCAATACAATTTATTGACAAAATGATTTATTACTAATCCAGCTTTGCTTTTGAGAGGCGAAAATGTTTTCATTATTTCAAAAAATACTTACAAGAAAATATATATTAAGTTTCCCAGCAAACAGAAATAGGAGCTTGCTAAAATTTTTTACTTTACGTGGCTTAGTTTCCTCTCCCTCCTGCAATTATCTGTCTGCAGAGGAAATAGCACACAACATTCTGTGCCTGGCTAGGAGGTTCATAAGAACAATGAATATACGAGGTAATACCATGTTATTTTTAAACAGATTTTTTTCTTTCTTGTTTTGTTGGTTTTTTGGTTTTTTTTTAATTTAAAGAATATTAAAAGCTTTTCTGCAGACAGGGTTCTGGTGGCTCCATGACAGAAGAATGCAGCACTGCTAAATGCAGAACAGATTTAGAACATTCCTGCCACCTGTGCTGCAGGACTGTCACTAAACGAGATGCTTTCCTTGGTAAGTGTGTTCTACAGCATGTTCACTTGAATGGGCAGCAGCAATGTCACTGCACTCAGGTGATCAAATCCATCCTGAAACTCCCTAAACCGTGGGTCCTGACACGGCAGCTCAGGGGCTACCACCCTTAGCAGCCATGCTGCCCTACAGAAAGGTAAAGGTCCCTGATGTCTCATCCTCACCGCTCTCAGACAGAAGATACTCCTGGTGCTTCAATAAAGTCACCAGAGATCCCTGCTGCTACCATTATTTAACTGCCAGCACACAGCAATGTACAGAGGGTGCAACCCTTAAGGCTGCTGCTTTGCTGCTATTTGAGAGCTTTGATGGGACAACTTGAAAGTTCATTTAGCAGCTTCCTGCATCCGCTGTCACCCTGCAGAACCCCCAGGTGATATGGCAGCAGCATCTGTGGTGGTGCAGCTGAAATAAGGGGTGTCCTGGTCAGAAAACAAAGGACACTGCTTAGCTGAGCCCTTCTCATTACGTTTTTGTCGCTTTGCTGTTCTCTAATGTGTTGAGTTTTCCATCCAGTTTGTATTTTTATATTTTATAAGACAAGCGGTGTTCAAGAACAACTGGTTTCAGTTGACTTAAATGTCTCTTCAGGTAGGGTACGGCTCAAGCTTATTTCAGTTTATCCCAAATCCAAAGAACGGTTTGCATTTTCTCTGCAGTTGTACACCAGCAGACAGGCAAATTTAAGAGTATTTAAAAGTAGCAGAGATCTCAGGAGAGGAGAGATAAATCCAGCAGCATTTGTTAGGCTGGCAAAATGCCATTTGCCGACTTTGACCATGACATTTTATAACCTTTTTGTTTTAAATAAAGATCAAAACCTTAGGATGGTTCAGTTTCACCACCACTTCATGAAGTGCTCACAAGTTCTCTGGCATAACCAACCTTAAACATATTTATACATTAACAGGAGTCAATAAAAATATTTCATTATATGAAAATATTACATTCTGTAGGGGTCATTAAAAAAAACTACTGTCTCAAAGTATGTGGAATATAAATCCTGCTGAAATAGGATCTGACCACATCTGGTATTGTACAAAAGTCACCACTTAGAAGTCCCTTTTAAAGTCTGATGTTTCATGTAGTTCATTAATCCTGAAATCTCTGAAAGCTGCTCTAAGTTGTTGGTGGCTAATCAAATGCATAAATTTGGACCACACAAACCTATGATCACTTTCAGATCTCCTTCAAGTAAGTCTCTCCCTAGCAACTAAGAATGGAAGGAAATGTTATTTTCTAATGACATGAGAAGTGTTAAATAAAGAAGAAAGGTCATCAAAGACTACCTAGTAAAGACAAAATCAGCCTCTTTTGCAGCACACTTTTTCTGCCAAAATTACACGTGACAACACAGACTAAGGTGTAATCTGTATTTTTGCTGCTACCCACCCCATAAGCACTGGAAAATAAATACCGTAAGTGTCCTTTGTGCTTCTTTATAATGTTTCCTTCCTGTGCCATTTCTTTTTCCATCTGACTGCTAACTGTGTTCCTTTTATCCATGGACTAGTGTGGAAACCTGGGCAGCAGGCTGGGATTATGGAACCGAGGTCTCAGCACTCAACACCCCCCAAATGCAGAAACCAGGCTGGCTTCAAGCACAGGCTTTCCCTGGGGCAGAATGGGTGCTTTTTCAATGGGTACACTTGTTCCAGGATCACATTCCCTTCATCCCATTCTCCCAGCATCCCCAATTTCCTAACATCCTGCAGGCATTTAAAAAAACCCATTTAACACACCTTATCAGTGTAAATAATGAGATTTAAGGAAAAAAACCAAAATAACACAGCTCTCCAGGGGTTCTGAAATCTTGCTGAAAGTTATCAAAGCCAAGGCTGTTTCACGTTGCCCTATTGGCTGTGTTTCCCTCACCAAAGAATTGTGCTTTCCAACACTGATGGACTAAAACTTCTCTGAAGAAATGTATGCAAGGTACGGACACAAGGTAAATGTGTGCTCTAATCACCTAATATCTGCTAGACTTGCCTAAAAAAAACCCCTCTGTGTTAATTCTCAGACTGACTTTTTCTTTAAGTGAAATTTCAACTAGAATAATTCCATTCTAATAAGTCTAATAATTCTCCTTATCCCTGCAGCAAGTAAAAGGGGCCTAGAAGAGACCTGGAGAGGGACTTTTGACAAGGGCATGGAGTGACAGGGCAAGGGGGAATGGCTTCACACTGACAGAGGGCAGGGTTAGATTAGATATTGGGAAGAAATTCTGCCCTGTGAGGGTGGGGAGGTCCTGGCACAGGGTGCCCAGAGAAGCTGTGGCTGCCCCATCCCTGGAAGTGTTTGGGGTCAGGTTGGAGGGGACTTGGAGCAACCTGGCCTAGTGGAAGGTGTCCCTGCCCATGACAGGGAGGTTGGAATGAGATGAGCTTTAAGGTCCCTCCCAACCAAACCATTCCATGATTCTGTGACATTTATTTTCACTCAGCTTCTTTTTGTAAAGGCTGGTTAATTTGCCCAAAGTCCCGAGCTATTTATAGAGAGATCAAGGAGATCTCCTCTACAGTTTCCTGTATTTGTCACACCACATCTGTCACAAGGCAATCAAGGAGATGACTCTGTTTCAAGTTATATCTCCATTCTTCTTAAAGGCAGAAATTCAGGGATTCTGAGAAGTCTTGAGTGAGTAAGGAGAGACCAGTAAGTCTGGGCTAGAAGGGAACAGCAACAAGACCTCCTTCCCAGCAAAGGGCAACACAATACTTGGCACGTCCAGCCCGTAACTTCTACACAAGAGAAGTGCTTGTGCCTGAAGTGCCCCCTCCACAAACACGCTCTCAGCTGGCAGAGATGGGCAGCAGCCAATAATGCACACAAAAGCCCTCATTTCCAAGAACAACTTTTCATTATAATTCACACACTGATAAAATTGGCACTCGGATAAACTTTGTCACATGTGGCTCAGGTTGTGTCCTCCTATCCTTATCCCAGCCTGCAGCAAAGAAGTTGTTCTGCTTCGGGAGGGCTGCTTCAGCCTCTGATAACTCACCTAATCAGTCCTAATTAGTCAGAGTCATTGAAGAGCCTACTGCCCTATTAAAGAGTCATTCCCTCAGACATGGCACTGCAGAAACTGTTTCCCGCTGAGGCAGTTTGATATGTCTGCCTTGCAGAACAGCAGCATGAAGAAAGGTGCTTGCACCAGAAAGACACAAGGCTAATAAAATCAATTCTTGACATTTGAGACAGCCTCTTAAAAACAGTCACCGGGTATGCACATAATCACGCTCCATAATTATACTAATTTGCACAATTAAGAGCTGGATAAACACCATAAATTTAAATGAAAAACCCCAGGCACAGGCTGGTGCTGCTACTGGAATATTTTAAAATCCAAAATACCCAACACTGCTGATGACAATTTCTGTAACCACGCAACACGAGAGCACCTTACTGAAATCCAGACGGATACTTGCTGCCAAATCAAAAGAATAGGAACAAAGCAATAAAACAGTTTCTTCTTCAGCGTTGTTTTCTTCTCAACCTCATCTTTTGGTGCAGTCACAACTGACACAACAGTTTAAATGCTCCTGAGATGCCCGCCTCCTGCAAGCTCCCCACTCCCTCCAAAACTTCCAAATTAGACGGACTGCTGCTGTTACAGAGCCAAGCTAAGGCAGGAATCCCAGGGCAGGCTAAGACACAGACTTCAAACACACACTCATCTGGATAGCTATCTTCTCCACGGACAAAGGTTTTGGCATTTTCAGGTTGCCACCTCACACTGGAAACAAAAGATGGGAACAGCAGCAATACCCAACAGCTCTGCTCACGCTACCGCGTTTCTCCTCCAGGCACCCAAACCCTCCTCAGCAGTTATCTCTCCCATCAAGCAAGATGCTTCCCGTACTCACCACTCCATGTCTTTTCCTGCATCAGCATCTTCCTCATCAGGCTTGCCATACTGGAATTTTTTGTTGTCTAAACCTGCTCAGGCCCAAACCAGGTGGAAGAGGTAAAAAAAGACACCTGCATCTTGTTTCTGCCAGCGCCGTGGCTTTTCCTCCAGAGGCTGCAGAGCGACTGGAGGAGCAGGGCTGAGCGCACACACACACACACGCGTGCATGCACACGCACAGGAAGCCTGGAACTGAATCAGTATTAAACGGAGTGACTTCCTTCTTCATGCTCCAGTATCTCGGCCGTAAACAAGCGCTGCATATTAGCTAAGTGAAGCCGAAAAGTCCAGCAGTGAAGGACAAAAGAAGGGAGTGGCTCCAGCAAGGAATAACTATTTTAAATACACAAACATCTTCCCATCAGATTACAACTAGCTTTTAAATTAGGCAGATTCTGAAGCCATTGTTGTGACAGGGTAACTCAAGACAAACAGGAGACGCTGCTTCCTCCTCTGGAGAGGTCTCCTGGATTTCCAGGACGACGCGTCCCATATGCATTCCAAGTGCCTGGTCCAAAAGCGTGCATGAAAAGTGTTCCAGTCACTCCAGGGATAGAAGGCAAAGAAGGGGGAGGCAGATGCAGAAACAAGCCCCAGAAGAGGTACCAGCAGCTACATCTGCTGCCCCTGGCAGCGCAGGAGCAATGGAGGAGCAGAGGAGGGATGCTGAGATGGTGTGTGGGTCAGAGCATATGGCTTTGGCTACCAGCCCGCCCCACAAGGCAGCTCCCAGCTCTCCAGGAGCAGGGTCAGCCTGGCAGAAATGCGTGTGAGTGCAGGGATGTGGCAGGAGTCAAACACATCCTCCCCAACAGCGTTTCGTGCGCAGCCTGCTTGTGCTCTGGGAGATCTCCACCTGGCCACACAAAGCCTCAGGCTCCTTCGCTTTCCAGTGGCTTTCCCCACCATTTTGTGGCATTTACCTCACGGCAGCTCCACCTCTGAGCAAACAGAGCACACCAGCAGCATGCACCAAACCCTTTTACACAAATCCAGAGGGCTCTAACATTTGCTCCTCTGCTGGCAACAAAAGCTCTGTTGATGGAGAAGAGAGCAGGCAGGTCAAGCTGTACTGACCCAAAACGCTCCAGAAGAAGAGGATGATTTCTTTGACAACTCCACTGGCTCCCCAGCAGGTCCACACACTTGGCAGGCAGGATGAGCAAGGGCAAGCAGAACCCATGAGAGAGACGCAGCAGCCACTTGTGTCCAGCACTGCGCTCACAGACCCCCTGCTGCAGACTGTGACAAGCTGGGTGGCTCTGGAGCACGTCCTGCCTGGTGTGTGAAGGGAGAGAGACACACACAGACTCTGCCCGTTTGCTCTGTCCAGCAGCAGCTCTCCAAACCTGCATGTCTGCTGCCATCAGGGAAGCCTGCCACATCCCCGAATCCTTGGAAGGAGAGGAGAGGGAGGATGGACAGGGCAGTCTTGGTCCATCCCCAAGGGTCAGCCAAAGAGTGACCATTCTCATCTTGGCTGGGACACAGACACAGCAGCCCTTCTGCTCAGAGTAATGCAGTGCTTAGAAAACACAAGTCCAAAGGTGGACTTCCCCCATCCAGCTGGGGCGGGAAAGGCTGAGATGCACGTGGCTCCGCAGCACTGGAGACTCTTCCTGTCTCTGAAAGTACACCAGTTATGGTAGTTCTTGGTCTGGAGCCTTAAGCAGGCAGTGTCTTTGCTGATAACACTAATGAGATAGGGCCTGACCTCCGTATGGTTTCTCAAACCAAGTCCCACCGTGGCTGGGACAAAAGGGTGAGTGAGGAGAAAGCCAGGAGCTGGGCAATCCTTAGCCCCAAGATGATGAGAAGTGCCTGTCTGGAAGAGCTGCCAGCCTATGCATTTTCAGCCATGCTTTTTGTTTATCTTTCTCTCAAAGACCACTTATCTCATAAAAGGCCTTTTTAACATCTAAACTAAAACACTAAGAGATCTGCAACTATTCAAACACCCTTTTTATTACCACCTTGCAAAGCTGGCTACTGAAAGACCCCCGTTTTTTGTTACTCTCTAAATAAGGCAACAGCAGATTCTTCTCCCCCTCCTCTTTTGGCCTTGTCTTTCAAGAAATTAAATTCTTATCAAAGTAAAGTACAATTAAATTGCTGATAACCCTTAAGGTTAACTGCGAGATCAAGGGGTTGGAGTCAATAAAGAAACAGTGCTGCTCTCAAAATCAAAATTCACATGTATCTTTCCAGGTACAGTGGAGAAGTTTCACCACAACCCTCCACATCAGCAAAGTCAGCTGCAGAGAGGTGAGGGAGCGCAGGGTAAGCAGTGTGAAAGTCCAGCAGCCTTTTGCCAAAGGGCTCCTTCTCCTCATTCCACCATCCAAACCTGAAATGCAACACTTCATTATGGAAGAACTGCACACAGTTTCAAACCTTCATTTCCATTTCACCAGGAAAACCTTGCTAGCACATAGCAGTTGGACAGAGAAATTATCCCTCTGTCTTTGTTCCCCTTCACTCCACCGGGTTTGGGTTGGAAGGGACCTTAAAGATCATCTCATTCCAACCCCCTGCCATGGGCAGGGACACCTTCCACTATCCCAGGTTGCTCCAACCTGACCCTGAACACTTCTGGGGATGGGGCAGCCACAGCTTCTCTGGGCACCCTGTGCCAGGGGCCTCCCCACCCTCACAGGGAAGAATTTCTTCCAATATCCCATCTAACCCTGCCCTCTGGCAGTGGGAAGCCATTCCCTCTGTCCTGTCACTGCATGCCCTTGTCAAAACTCCCTCACAGCTCTCCTGTAGCCCCTTTAGAAGTCAGAAGGTGCTATAAGGTCACCCTGCAACCTTCTCTGCTCCAGGCTGTACAACCCCAAATCTGCCAGCCTTTCTTCACAGGAGAGGTGCTCCAGCCTTTTCCTCTCCAGATTATTTTCATGGCCCTGGCACCAACAGGCCCCCATCGTTCTTAGGAGGGAGAGGTTGGTGCAGTCCAACATGCCAGCTAACTGCCTCAATACACATTTTTATGTACACATCTACCAAAAGACATTCAGAATTTAATTCTTCAAGTGTAGTGAAATCACTGCTAGAGTACGAAACACAAATAATTTCTTTCATACCCACCAGCCAAAGAAGGCTTCACATTAACGCCCTCATGTCTGCCAAGTACCAAACAATTACCACATGAATATTAACAGGGTTCCTTGGCAGGGTGATGTGATTATCACAGGGAATCTCAGGAGACACTGCAGGACACTTCGGATTTGCAGCAATGTACAGAACAACTTCTCCAGGCAGCAGAGGCTCCTCAGCCTGGTTATGGAGGGGTTCCATGTGGTAAAAATAACAAGCCCCAGGATGAGTCTGCTTGGGAGCAAAGGAGAGAAAACATTGCTGCTCCCAGCAGCAGCACTCTGAGGAATCGAAGCTCTTCGTGCTTCGGAAAGGAAAACGTGAGAGTAGCTCTGCAGCTGCTCACACCCCATAAGGGGAAGAAAAATGGTCTTGAATGTGTGATCCATTTAAGGTCACACAGAAAGATGAGTTTGGTCAGTTAACCTCTCAAAGAGCTTTTCTGGGGCAGACCAACACTAACACAAGAGATGGCAGTAAGGAGAATGGAGAGCAGCACACAGGCTTCAGACCAGCAAGGCTGTGCTCCAACTCTTCCACTCGCTTCCACTTTCAACACCACTTCCCCAGTGTTTGGGTCATTCATTCACCTGTCAGGCACCAAACTGAACAGAATGTTTTACACTTCACTGGTGAAAAGCCAATTACAGCTCCTCACCTGGTTCCAGAAACACAAGGAATATTGCAATTTCCTGAGCTGACCCCAGGCCTTCTTGGCAGCCAAGACTTTCAAACAATCTTCAAAGATTTAAACTTTAGACTAAAGCTTCACCAGCAGCACTTTAAACCTGCGCATCTCCCCTTTGCTTCCCATGTGATTACAGAAAGTTGTAGTAAAAGCTTCTTCCAAACAGAAATATAAGACCAAACATTATTTTTATTATTACATATAAAACCAGCAATTAGAATTTTTGTCTCAATTACAAATATACTCAAGACCAGAAAAATTATCACCTTGGGTAGGTAGAGTCACAGGGTATAGTTTAAGGTTGGGATTTCATAGATTTATGATACATGATTCTGGACCACGACAAAGAGGGCGTTGTGATTTCAGGTCACATTTGTACTAAAGATCCACCAGCTCCTCTAATTTTACAGGCTTTACCAAAAAGGAAGGACATCCTCTCCCCACCCTTAAATACTGCTCCTTCTACAGACTCTTCAAAAAAGAAGAAAAAAAAAAAAAACCAAAACCCCAACAAGTTGACACCCAGCACAGTGACCTGATGTTTTCCACGCATTTGCCCTCCGATAAGCACAAAAATGCCTTCTGCTGGGCGTTTTCCCTGTTAACCTTCCTGAGCAAAAACAGCAATGCTCAGAAGAAAACGGAACCTAATGCAGTAGGTAATGATACTAAATATAAGCAGTGAGTCAAAGCACTTTGTTGAGCTGCATGCCTGAGAAACAAGTTGTTTCAGAACTGCAGAAATACAGTCCCTGTGCAGAGCGGATCACTCCTCATTTTTATGGGGTTTTTTAGGGGTTAAGTGAAATGTATTCTTAGAAGTAGAGTTTCACAGAACTCTATGAAACAGATGCAGTTCAGCAGTTTTTTACAGCAGCTGTTACTATTAGAAGCCCTCATCACCAGTGACCGTCTAACAAAACATTCTTACAAGTGGCCTAAGAAAAAGGAGGGACAGAAGAAAGCGCACAGGGAGCATCCAGGGCACCGCTGAGATTTGTTTCAGATTGCTCCTGCCAACAAAACCACAGAATCGTAGCAGGAGCTGTTCAGGCAGGACAGATTAAACTGGCTTGGATGGCCATGCAATGGGTGCATCTGCTCCCCAACTCCTCCAACTCCAGCGAAAGGCAGGATAAGTCCAAAGTGTTCAGCCGCCCTTGGAAGCCAAGTCTCAAGGCTGGCAAAGCAACAGAAAGCCAGCAGGAGATGCTTCCCACTATGCAAGGGACAGTGGGAAGCTGCTTTTGAAACAGAAAAATACACACTTGTTAAAAACAAGAGATTAAATATCTAATGGACAAGTCAATGGAGGAAATCAATGATGCATTAATAGCTTTGATCATTCTCAAACTATTTGCACAGTCTGCATTCAGAGACTCTCTTAGGGAAAAAAAAAAACCCTCCAAACAAACCACAGATCAAAGTATTATTTAAAAAATTATTAAGTTATTTATTTACAGTCTACCTCTACAGATACTCACCAACTCCCATCCCCACAAATTGTGCCCAATCTGGAAAAAGCCATCTAATTGAAAAACTCCGTGTTTTAAGCCCCTCCAATACCATGTTTGTCTCTGCACATTAACTAGGAATTAAGATAGGCGAGGAAAAGAGCACTGAGACTACCTGGGAGATCACCATAAATTTGTCTCCAGAGACAGTCTTTATTTGGGAGCAGAAGTGCATTTATTTACTATTTTTAAATGCCAATAGCAAGTCCATGTCTCTGTTTTGCTTTAGCAAAACTGGAAACAGAGTGAAAATTATCAGTAACTGCAGGCAGCACTGACACTGCTGTGACTGATGGAACGATCAGGCTTTACGGGCCACAGAGAGCAAGGGCAGGGGTGTGGGGAGAGCCACATACCCTTCCAGAAATGTGCTGATCAAATGGCATATTGTCTTCTTGAATCCAAGACATCAAAACCAAATGTCTCTAATAACTCCTGACAGGACAAAAAAACCACTGTGAAGAAGTCACAAACATGGAGTCGCCCTTCTCAGCAGCATAAATGCTCTAAAACACAGCTCATTATTTTATCCAAGTCTCTGCAAAAATCAAAACTCCCCAGCAGCAGCTCTGCAAGTTCTCAGTCCAGGGCTGAGGTTCACCCTCCCCTCAGCAATGAGGTTCACCTTGGCTGTGGAGGTCTGAACACGTGGTACAGTCCTCACCAAGGTTTCCAAGAGCTGTTTTCTATCAACTTTTTCAAACCTCAGACTCCTTCACCGAGTCAGGTCTCCCTTTCTTCCCCAGCAAACTACACCTTCTGGGAGAAGTCCCCTTCTCCCTGCAGCTTCTCTTACCCATGTTTGCACAATCCACAGTGAAAAAAAAAAGAAGAGAGAAGAGGACAGGGAGATAAGGTCAGGTCCTTTCACAGAGGGATGTGCAGGGTGCAGAGAGTCTAGCAGAGCGGGTCTTATGTCCCTAGGTGGGAAGGGACCTTAAAGCTCATCTCATTCCACCCTCCTGCCATGGGCAGGGACACCTTCCACTGTCCCAGGCTGCTCCAAGCCCCATCCAGCCTGGCCTTGGACACTTCCAGGGATGGGGCACCCCAGCTTCTCTGGGCACCCTGTGCCAGGGCCTCCCCACCCTCACAGGGAAGAATTTCTTCCCAATTCCCAATTTAAATCTACCCTCCTTCAGCATGAAGCCATTCTCCCTTGTCCTGTTCGCAGCTGCAGGTGGTGGCAGAACAAGACAGGCAGCCCATGACTGCCTGCAATTGTCTGTTCCACCTCCACGCAAAACCCACAAGGATAAGGCAAAAAATTCCCCCAAAATACGAGCTACACAGTGACAAGCATTTCTCACCTTTTACACAACATTCTTGATGAACAAATTAAGTTTGCTGGAGCTCATACAGTATTTTAAAGTGAAAGTTTAAATTAAAAAAAGTGAAGTTTTAATTTCTGTCAAAGGGTTTTGATAAGGAAGAATTTGTAGACTGTTCTCTCTTCTCCCACTGTTCTCCCTCCCTTGGGACGCAAGCAATTTTCTGCATAAACGTGCAAGCAAAGACATACTAAAGCCTGCTTTTGAACTGCAATTTGAGCCAGACCAGAAAAAAAAAAAAAAAACAAAAAGAAGGAAAAAAAAAAAGACAAGGAGCTAAATTCAGAAGATGGGAAATCTGAACCAAAAAATGAAAAAGAACTGCACAAACAATGCCATTGCCAGTAAGGGGTAAAGCCTTTGTGGCTGACACACAGCAGCGAGTGCCAGCCTGGCAGATCTCAGCCACAAGGAGCTTTCAGCGGCCTCATTGCCTCCCTTAACTGTTGAGTGAATAACCCAGCATCCAGACAAACAGGAAATTCACTGGAGATTGAACAAGAAACAGCCAGTGGCTCATTCTGCAGGTTAATGTGCTTTTAAATGAAATGAACTATAAAGAGATTACAGCTTCCTAATCAAACCACGCGTTTTAAAGATGAAAGGCAAGAAAAAAAGGGGAAGTCAGGGAGACTGAGGATGGGAAGCTAAAATATGATGAGGTATCTACAACAGATTAAATGGGGCAAAGCCAGAAGAAATATGCACTTGGGTTAGTCTTTACATACTCTCCTGGGTCCTCACACAGGACTTTGCAGTCCTTCACCCAGTGTGAGCAAAGCTGGGAATGCACATGGCGTTCCTCTAGAAAAATAATTCTGGGCTGTGTAGAAGGGACAAGTGCATTTCTACAACCCCGTGTTCAGCACAGGCAGGAAATGCTGCTTGCATCTGCAGAACATCCATCTCGCTTCTGATCACTGTTACCACAGCACTGTTCCCAGTTTTTGCCACCAGCTCTGCTGGGAGGTGAGATAAATGATTTTCTTGTCAGCACCAGTGCAAAGAAAAACACATCAGATCTCAGCCTCCCCTGGACCTCTTGTTTTAGAGGAGGATTTCTAGCCAAAAGATGCTAAAAAGACAAAAGAACAAGTGTCTCCTCACACAGCCCAGTTGCTGATGCACTGCAGAAAGAGTACATAATTAATTAGTATGCTAATAAATTTCCCATTTTATTGTAGGATACTGCCAAGTTAAAATAACAAAATACTGCTATTACTCTGTTAGTGAACAATCTTATCTCTGTAAGTAACAGAACGTACATTTAACTGACAGTAATTGCAGCTTTGGCTACTCTGCAAGGTGCAGGAGACTCAGAGGTATCCCTTTCCCTCACTCTCAGTCACCCCCTGGTGATATCAGATTTATTCATTGCAGCTCTATTGATAATTCCTGATGTCTGAAATAGGTTTACTACAGGTGCCAATACGATAAGAGAAGGATGCAGATATTAATCTTTAACTAAAGGGTTTCTTTACCAAGAATGTCAGCCAACCAAAATGACCACTTCAAAAACCAACCAACCAACCAACCACCCCACCACCTTTCTCTAGGAGAGGACGTGTCTTCCTCTCACCTACTAAAAATAGTGTTTGAAATATTAAAGTACTCCCTTAAGTCTTAAGGCTAAGTACTAAAAACACAAGAGATATACTTTTTGCCCTTTTGCCTCCCCAGCTTGTCACCTCTGGAGGGAACTGCAGCCTTGAGACAGCTCATGGCCACTGAACAAGCCTGGCCCCTCCAGAAGGGAGCAGTCCTACTCTCCGTGCACCCCTGCCAGCTGCCCCAAGTCACTCCTCTACCTTCCATTCCTCAGTAACAAGGCCTACTGAGCTCTGGAGTAGAGGGGATGTTTTTCTGCAAGAATTCTGGTGGCACTGAGAGGTCATAAGTGCTGTCAGCGAGAGGTGACACTGCTTTAGGATTGTTATGAAACCTCTCCAGCACAAAATAAACAGAACCAACTGTTCTGTGGACTCGTGGGAGAGGACACTGCAGAGCCACCCTCCACCTGGAGTGATCCTCCCAGCAGGAATTTATAATCTTAGAGGCCAGACTGCTTAGGTCCTGCTGGATAACAGCAGAACAAATTTGCTGGTCTCTGCCTTTCTCCTCCTGGAATCTCCCTTCTCCCCCATCACAGACCAGACACGCTTAATGGCTGTGGCGGCATACGAGGTCGTGCTTTTGCTGTTGGCAGACAGCTGCCAGAAACCTACTCTTAATCCCTCAGCTTGGGCACGTTGGTAAGGAAAACAGAAGAGTTCAGAACCACAGGAGAATCTTGTAATTTGCTCTCCGAAATAACCCTGAAAGCCCACTGCAATCCACGTGCAAAGGAATGTGTTTTCCCTCACAAAACCTCAAACGAGCATTTCAGTCCCATGCCATCGTGGGAATCAAAACTGCCCCTTTTGATAACTCATGGATTTACACACTGGCTGTGTGAAAGTCTGAATAGGCAGTCTAGTGAAGCAATTCTTTTTCCTTTAGCAAAACAGACAGGCAGTTGTTTTCAACTGTTTTGCACAACTCTTCCTCATGGCCCTTTTATCTTAGAGTAGATGAGAGGGGGAAAAAGAAAAAGCTACAAGATACAGTAGCCCAAAAAAGCAAATCACATCTTCACACCAGATACCAGGTGTGTTGCTAAATGGTACTTTGTGAATTTTCCCCTCCTATGTGCTGGTAGTCCTGGGCTTTGTTTGAACTACAATTAGAAGCTACCAAGCAGCAAAAAACTCCACCAGCCTTCCTCTCTCTCCTTGTCTTCAAAAGTTTGTCTGGCGAGGGCGAAGGCACGAAGCAAGGGCAGGATTTATGAGATGCCAATTTTACTGCAGAAATTAGGAATACCTTTAAGCACAAGCAGCAGTTGCCTTGTTTATAGGAGCAGAGTTGACCCAACCACTCCTTGCTTTCTGTGAGCAGGACTGTGAGTCACCAGGCGGCTGGAGAACGTCAGCTGAGTGTTATATGCCAAAGTTCCTCAAGTTTTTCAAAGAGGGGGGTAAGTCAGACATTTGACAGGCTGCTTGACTGCAACCAGTGCAAGGCAGACAAAAATTTAGTTCCCAAGAGAGAAGCCCTCCACACCAGCATAAAATAGCTCTGGGATACCACTTCTGTGTGAGGCAGAAGGCACTCTGGACCCCCAGGGCATGGTTTCACATGCTAACTCACCACTGGCATGTCAATAACCACCCAGAATAATCTGTGCAAAATGGTTTTATGTAAATGACTGCTTGAAGGGAGCAGGGCTAGGGTGAGTGATGCCCACAAATCCTCTCGTGCTTTTACTCTCCTGAACAAAAGTACAAACTTGGAATTTGAGTGAGGGGACAGTAGAGATTGTCCCCTTGGCATGGAGAGAAGAGAAGGCTTGGCCTCTAAGGGGCACCTGCTGCAAACCTTTCTAATTCTCCTACAGGCTAAAAAAGAGAGCAGATAGAACATATCCTAAAAAACATCCCTATCAAAAGGATAAGAATTTTGATCTAAAAATGAGCAAGATGGTACCCCTCCTGCACATGGGGCAGCAGTAAGGAAGGGAAGCACACAGATAAAAAAAAAGGTAGGATGAGAAATACCATGAACTACAGAAGAAGGAAATGAGAGAGGAGGAAGAAGAGAAATAATAAAGCCAGACTGGTTGTTTTGGGAGTGGAAGAATAGATGAAATATAGGAAGTGTCATAATCAAAGTGCCTATTATTGCTTCTTTCCTATAAAACCATAGGGGACAAGATCATACAGGTATTTTCCACCTCACCTAACAAGCACGTATCCCCTGGCTAGTGAGTGCCAGGTGTATTTTTCCTATGACTGGAGGAAACGCTTGCATTAAAATTAAAAATAAAAGGGAATGCTCACTTAATCTGCTATGCAACCTGAGTCCCCACTTATAAATGGCAGGGGCTGGAGACAATGAGAAATTGCTAGATTACAGAGGCCTCTGCAATGCAGTGAGCAACAGCTGAGGGGTAAAGTTGGAACACCACCAGCGGGCTGCAGAACGCCAAATTAAGTTTGCTTGCACAGTTGTTGCTAATAAAAACCACAAAGCCTTTCTCCCTGTCTCTGCACAGCCTCATTCATCCCGCTCCATAATGCGGGACAAGTAAACACAAGTAAAACCAGCGGAAGAGCCTCAGGAAAAAAATCCTGTCTCCAACACCTTCCAGTATTCCCTGCAGTCAGGTGAACAGAGCTGCTGCAAAGCCAGGTATGGCTTCACCTGGGATCCTTCCCCATGGGGAAGTCCATGACTGCCACAGGTGGGAGGTGTCGCTTCAAAGACAAAGCATCCCGGCAGGAGAGGCACTTCCAAAAGGTGTCATTTCAAGCCAGTGAAGTCATGACACACAAATCAGACAGGAAAATATTTTCCTACTATCTCACGGGTAAGCGGAACTCGCTAATGTTTATCGAAAGGTCTGTTGGGAGCTACAAAATGATTTCTTCATTTTTTAAAGGCACAAACTCCTCACCCAGCGTGAAGGGCTGTCCTGCGACTCTCGGAGCAAATGGAAAGCAGTAATGTGCACCGAGCCACAGAAGCTGCTCTGTCAGAGCTCGGTAATTACATGAACGAGCTGATCTATTAACAGTGAGTCTAAATACAGCCCCTCCAGGGGCCACAACTCAATCACTGGCATTTTGAAAGGCACGGCGCTATTCCAAGGGAGCCGCGACAGCAGAAGGGAAGACCAGACGTGTGGTTATCAGCAACGAGGAATTACCTACTTACAGAATAATAAATTGTGCTATTAAAAAAAAAAACCAAAACAGCCCACATTACACTACGAGGAGCTTCATTTCACACAGGCCACATTTAGAAGCACATCAGTTAACTCTAATTTGCCTTAATATAGCAGATTAGCAATAGAAATTCTCGGCTTGCCTCTAAACCGAAGGGTTTCCCAGCTGCATTAGCAAAGTGAAAAATCACAGTGCTGCACTTCCTCACGGCTTTAATTTTGGGAAAATGATTCTGACCTTAGAAGGCAGCTTCTCCTGCAGTAAGGAGGATGTGTCAGGGAATTATTCAGCCCAACAGCCCTTTGAAAGTCAACCCTACCAGCCCTCCTCCTGCACACAGGGAGAAAAACTACTGGAGCACCATGCATTTTGCAGAGCAAACTGATCCCAAGAGCCCCCCCCCAAAATTGTGTTGCAGCCAGAAGAGTCATCTTTCAAAGAAACACACGTTCCTGACTGCTTGCTTGTGTAAACAACACTGCAAAATAGGTATTTACTTTCACAGGTCAAGCTTACCAAAATTAATCACATAAAATATGTGCATGTTTTCTACAACTTCAGATTACTTCCATTTTATCACAGTCCTACAATTAAAGGCCATGATTCCGTAGAACAGAAAATATTGGGGGAAATACTTAACTTTGCTAAAGAGTATCACAGTTTCCTCTTTTTGCAAGTGGCCACTACAGATGTCATCAAATCCATGCATGGCTCTCATCCCTGTTTAAACCCTCCACGGCACAACATCTTGATCTTCCCAGAGAGCAGCCCTACGTGCATCCTAGACATGTTACAGATTGTTCTGGTTTTTGAACCGTGGTTGGAAAAAAGGGAAGGCTTCTCCATTACTCACCTCTCCCCATTACAACAGGGACAAAGCTCAGAACAGAAGCTGCTCTTCTTTTTCTTTTTTCATCTATATTTTATGCAACACACAGGAAAAGCCCTTTAAAGGAGGAGGATTATTTGCATGTAGCAGAGCCCAAGAAGTCGAAGAGCAAACAGGAGGAAGGCTGCACAGTCAGATGTGATGCTGCATTCCTTAGAAATACTATCATTTTATTACATTCCTCTTCAAGGAATTAGGCAAAGCTGCAGTACTTCTGAAGATGAACAAAAGGAAAAAGGGATAAGGAAATGAAGGTGTGGCAAACCATAGTCAGAAACCAAAATTACTCACAAAGACACTCTTGTAAATAAACATGCTTTGTTGCCTGCTCTTTGTTTTGCACCTTTGACATACTTCTCTGCTTATATTTGAGCTTATGTTTGTTTTGTTCTTCATAAAAAAAAAAAAAAACAAGAAAAAAAACAAAAACTGCACACAGCTCAGATTGTGTCTGTGAAAGTGTAATTCTGTATGAGCAGGGAACAGCCACAGGCCAAGTCAGCAACTTTCAACACAGCTGGCATCAGGGATTCCACAGACTATGGTCCTTTTGTTACCAGAGCTGAAGGACGTCAAATATTTCGCTCATTTGACTAGCATATGTTGCTCTACCGTACTTGGATTTTATGCAGTCTAAGCTTTCAGTCTGAAATAGAGAGGAAGTTCTTAAAATTTGTAATTTTATATTTCCAAATGTGACTGAAGGATCAAACATTTAGTCCACCACAGTAAACAAACTGAAATGATTGCTCTGACAAGATGTTCAGGTTCTAAAATTTTTATCATCAGGTCTGCAGTAAAGCAGAGATACTTGAATTATAATTTTTTTTTTAAATCAGCCATTTTTATCAGCTTTTCTCCAACAGAAAACATAGAGGAGATGGAAAAGCCACAAAGGAATATGTTTGAAAGATCAGCTATAAAAGGCATAGCAGCAGATCTTAAAGGGAAAACTTTTTTAATTGAGCAATGCTGCTTATAAACAAAAACAGAAGTTGAAAGAAAAACGTTGCTCTACACTGTCAAGTGTTGCTTCATGTGAACTTAACATCAGTAAGAGACCTGCTGAAATGTCAGACTTGGGCCAGTGCTCAGACACCTCAACACCCCATGGCAGCAGGTGCTTGCAAGGGAAGAAGCTCCAGCTTCTTTCTGCCTTTGTGTTTTCAGGGGGTAAACCCACCCTAAAAATCACCTCCTTTCAACATACTCAGTGTCAGTGAATGTTTGGAGTAAATAATATCAAAAACTACAAAAACCACTCCTCATGTTACTGAGAACAACAGTCTCCACTCGTAGTTACTTGGCACAAGAAGCCACAACCATAAATCACACTTTTATTAGGCGTGGTTTCCCCTCTATCTTCAGTTGTGCTGCACCACCATCCAGGGTTCTTTGGGAGACCCACACCCCAAGATCCCAGGGACTCTCTTACAGTCCATTAGGCTGTTCTTCTCATAACACAATTCTCAAGCTTTCCACAAGTCATCCTTGGGCCAAGTCCAGCTGCCTCGTTCAGTATCCAGCATCTCTCCAAGAGGAACATACACATTACACTTACACCACAGACACTTCAGATCCCATCCAGGGGCACAAGGCACAAAACAGGACACAGGTCTGCATGAACATCCAGTCAGAAACTTTCCGAGACTGCTTCCAGCAAAGAAATAATCATAAGAACAGGTTTATTCAGCAAGAGAAATTATACCAGTTATGCAGGAGGCCTTCTTGTCCTGTTTCCTAGTTACGCACTAAATCTAGACTGGGTTTAAGGTACAAGGCTGACTCCTGCACGGCACTGTATACATCAAATGCATACGGGAAATCCCAGCTTGAAAACTCAAAATGAAATTCGAGAGAGCATGTAAGCATGAGCTTCAAGCACGTAAAACAACGAGGAGGTGGAAGAGACAGGGAGACAAACATTCCTCTGAAGCCAGGTGTTGAGGCCACTGTCGAGGGAGGTTCTCCTTCGTGCAGTCCCTCCTCAGTGCAGAGGAACACTTCAAAGTTAAGCCACCACTCGCTGAAATTCTGCAATTAAATTGGAGCAGATACGTTGAAATGAGCTTCAAATTACAGAGATTGGCCCTGAAGGCTCCTTGTAAAAATTCTTTATTTAGATAATCAATAAAATAATGAAGACTGGAGGAAAAAGTGGGAAGACCAGCACAAATATCCTACTTGAAAATATGAAACCCACAATAAAAGACACCCACAGTAAAACTAACTACGAAACCCCTCACTTCAGCTTTCAGAAGTCATCTTTCTGCTGCCCTGAAACAATAGGGCTGTGTTCTCTTTGTGAGATGTTTTATTTCAGCCACCACACCCAGTTCTGGGAAGGGCAGGACGATAGCCGCTGATTTGTTTGCAAGATGGTGCAAGGTGAAGTCAAAGTTACTGTTCCTGTATCCTGTTCAATTTTTTTGGTTTTTTTTTTTTTTTTAAATTTCACACTAATAAATATGGAGACAAAATTCACTCTAACGCTAAAAGGAAAAGGGTGGACGGGGCAAAAAGTTACCCTACACAAGCCACAGATTAAAAGCCAAAGTAACACTGCGGAGGAGCACAGCAGAGCTCCAGAACAGCCGCGGGCAGCTGCGGGCAAAAGCGCCCGAGCAGAGTCCCGTGGGGTCCGTGTGCTCTCCGAGGGAGCTGGGCACAGGCTGTGGCAGCCCAGGAAACACCGCAGCACAGCCTCCACCACGCCAGCTCAGCCTCGACTGGCACAAGCTTCAAAGCAAGGAAAAAGTCTTCCCTCCATACATTCGAGCCTCAGCCTCTGCAAAATCAACACCCTGCACAGAACTCTTCTTCAGGAGGGAACAAGTCAAAAATCAGATTTGCTTCGCATATAATACCCTGAGCTTATTTTCACTGATGACCTAGATAGAGAAATTATACAAATCCAGACTCAATCAAAATAAACCAGCACATGCGCTGGGGGGAGAGTGTGTGTCCAATATTTAAGTTGTATGTCACACGGTGCATCATGTCCTTTATCCAGACTGAGGACCTGAAGAGGATGGGCAGATAACTTTTTTCAAAGCCCGTTGTGTTACGATCGCGAAGCTGGCCACTTGGCCTGAACAATAAAAGGATTTCAGCCAAGCGAGCATTACTTCCTCTAGACTGTCTTTTAAAAATTAAACTCTGGAAAGATAACAACAGTCCTGCTCAGAGCTAATTATAGCAGAAACATTACAGCAGCTAAAAATGCTAAAAAGAAGTGGTGGGAAAGGAAGGAAGGTAGCTTAAAGGAAAAAAAAGCAGGGAATGGCAAACCTGTCAAATGTGTGACACTTGGCCTTTGTGCAGTGCTCACAGGGAGAGGGAAGGCAGAAGCACATAAGGTCTGTGGACAACCTAAGTCCCAAACCCTGAGAAACAGGCAAAGACAGACAGAAGACCCAAAACTGATGCAAGAAACCAACAGAAGCATGAGTAATGCGCAAATTGAGTGGAAAAATTAAGAAAAGATTCTCAGCCTGTTTTTTATGCCAGCTGAGAGCACAGGGGGAAAACTATCCTGCTCCCATGCTCACACCTGACTCTCAAAGCCCAGTCTGGGCAGAGCACAGGTACTCGGCTGTTTTATTTTAGGCTGAAGTAGAAGGCTGCACTCAGCAGTGAATTCAGTATGAGAACTGTAAGCCTGAAGAAATCCCAAAGCTGTCGAGCCTCGTGAGGAGCAGCAGCGTGTGCTGCCAGGCTCCCCGAACAGCCCAGGAAGAATCTTGTTTACATATGTAATCTGTACTTGCATTTTCTTGTCATACTATTTTCTTTCTAACCCTATAATCAAACTTTTAGAAGCTACTTCGACAGCACACATACTACTTTGTCCTTCTATTCCTAACCTTTGGCTGGTAATCAGGTGATCCAACAAGGACAGACTACTCATTTGTTTGGGAGTGGCAAATCAATGAATGGAGGAAATTCACAGCACCCTTTGCCCAGCACTAAGCCAGGTTAGCAGAACCTTTCCTTCTAGCAGGACTGGCTGTGCCTTGGGCTGTATCTTTGGGGAACCACCTCCTCCTGGGACCAGCAAGTGTGAGAGCAGTAAAATATCACAGAAAAAAAACAAGAAGCCTCTAATTAATGAAGCTTTCCAACACAGCAGAGCACGTGCACCGACCACCTCACAACGCTGACCTACAGTCATAAACCCACCAGAGGATCCAACACAGGCTGGAGGATGCAGAGGGATCCAGCAGCATGAAATGTCTGTAGGAATGACTGATGCCTCCCTGCCCTCCCCCAAAAACCCTCAAGTCATTAAGGCTGGAAAAAAAGGGCTATTTTTTCCTGCACACTCAAGTAGCTGTGAATTCATAACTTCTCAAACCCACACACACTAACAACTGTCCTTATTTAAAAGATTCTTCACAGTTGCTACAAGCCAGGAATAAAACAGATATGAAAGTACTGCAAAAAGCACTGTAACAAGAAAAAATGTCAGTAGAAAAGATACTGGAAAGAGACAGAAAAGTTTTAATGCTTACTGATGCTAGTTACATGGTAGGATGATTTTCCCCAAATATCTGTAAAATCAGCTTGTAAAATTGGAAAATAAAGTTTCACCATCTGTGAAATCAGCACAAATACCATGGATTCTGATCTGAAACAAAAGTTCAGCTCCATGCTAGGTGGGTTAAAAAAGCAGTGGGGTTCACCGAGGATGCCTAATCAAATGGGACAGCACTGAAACAAACGTGTCCCCAAGCTGCAGCACGTCATCGTTCTTCATTCTGCATGGGGGAAAAATAATCCTTGAGACCAGTCAGGAAAAGGAGCTGGGACAAGCATTTGATCACAAAAATAAAACTCAAAATTTAAACAGACAGCTGAAATTAGGGAAAAAAGTCATTTATGATCATGTCCTTTGAAGAGATTGAACAGTGCTGGCTCTCCTCTGGGCCTGGAAGTCCACCTGTAAATCACTTTTCCCTGTACTTTGTCTCACACAGCAGGTGCAGCCAGGTGGGATATTGCTGTGAGTCCATGATAAAATGCCATTTATCCCTGCAAACACTAATATTCATCAATTCTGCCTGCAGATAAAACAATAAATGTTTGCTCCCACAAATGGAGGCGATGTTATTTAAACCATGATACTATTCTAGTAAATCCGAGACAGATGGGCCAGGATTCGGGGACAACTGAAGTTGCTGTGTTTATGATAAGGGAATTAGAGTGACAGAAAGCCTCTTGCTGGGAAATGTGGGATCTGGTAGATTTGCATTTGCTTCATGAAGATGAGTGTTCTACAAATGCACTATTCAAGGTCAGTGAGCCAGAACAGTTTGGAGGTAATGGGTCCATCCTAAAAGAGGGGACCCAAATTTCTAGGTAACTGTTCTACCAAGCAGCATCCACAGAGTCTGGCAGGTCACTGCAAACAAACCCGATGTACATTTTTGACATATCCTGCTTCTCTCTCAGTGTCAGGAAACAGTAAGAATTTGGGGAGAAGGAATAAAGTAGGAGAGAAAATGCTCCCATCTCTCAGATCACAAGCATAAGGAATAGAGGAAAAATGTAGTCAAAGTTAAATGTGAAGAATATTTTTCTTTAGAATATTAACAGTGATACAGTGTCTGTGATTTGCTGATACCAAGCAGACACAGAGTAACTAAAACTTTTCCATCTCACATAATCAAAACACTGTTGAAATGAAGACAGGATTAAAATGTGCTGTACCTCCAGCTCCAGCCTGGCTACAGGTTACTTAAGTTGTTGGGTTTTTTTTGAGCCAGCAAAGAAAGAGTCAAAGGTGTTAACAGAAAAGTCAGGCTAGTACTCTGTGACCAGGGAAGCCAAATTTATCCCCTCCAGCAAATGTTGACAGAGCGATTACTCAGGCACGGCTTCAAGATAAGTCACCGCTGAAGTCTTGAGTCCCAACATAATGCAGGGGTCCCTGCTCTTGGTTCATCTACCACAGCTGTTAATACACTAAGGGAAAGAGGAACAAAAGAATGTAAAAGAAAAACAGGCAAGCTTGCTTGCACTATTGCTACAAAATATAGATGCACACAGGCTACATGAAGATGATGTTAAAAACCTGGCATTTTTCTAATGAGCCGGTATTTTAATGATGCCATCTGAAAGAAGAATCTGACTAACAAGGCTGCAGGGCAAAAATGAAGACATGAAGAAACCAATCCCATGTATATTAACTAAGGCAGCTGCCAGAACTTACTTAAAGTGTTTAATTGGACAAGTAAAACTAGGGTAAAATTTAAGTGACCAGGTTTACTGAACAGAATCTGTACAATTCTGCTGTGCATCTTCTCTGTATCACACTGTCAGCCTGCTTTCTAATTGTGTACTTTCAAACCCCAACACCGCTGATGGGATCGTGCTGAACTTCTAACAGGGAGTTTTATTTTCCCACTTGAGGAAAATCTTCGAGTACAATAGCAAAGCAATTCCTTCACACTCTCTATTTCTCACTTAAGCATCGCTCTGTGAACTTCAGCCTGCTGATAATATTAATATCAGTGTTACTAAAGGCTTAGAGCCTGCAAGAGGAAAGACAGCCCTTGTTTTGTTTGTATTTGGAGTAGATGAGGAAGAAGCTGAGATATTACAAGTTGAAACCAAGGACAGAAAAAGCACGGAATGATTATGTGTTGCATAGCTTAAAATAAGCAAAAAATATTGCTTCCTGATGGTCAACCTTCAAATCCAAGGAGGAAAAAAGAAAAAAAAGAGATGTCTCATTCCAACAGGAAATGAAGGTCAAAACCAGTGAAATCAACAGCTTAACATTTGAGATGGGGAAAAATAAACATATTGTTATTGATGTTCAGAGGGACAGGGTCAACAGGCAGCAGCAGCTTCCTACACCACTTGTTAGAAACATGGCAAGTTTAAAAGGCCGTAATATTTGTATGTATTTATGCCTTCACTGATTTTACAAGACAAAATTACAACTAAACTAAAATGGAAACTAAAATGGAAAAACAATGAGCAGCTCAGGCTTAGCAAAACAACCTTCTAAACCTGTTTTCATCACATCTCCTGATTTAATGGTTGGCGTGACATGTCAGAAGCAAACGAGCTTCATGTAATTATCATGTCTCCTGCTTGATCTCTGTCTTCCTCAAACACTTTTAAAAGAGTGAAACATTGCTTAAAATACAAGTGCAAGAAGCATTTCATCTTTACAGCAAAACCTGTTTCTTCTGGTCTTACCACTATTTTCACGAGTGGTGCTTTTACTCCCATCTTCCATCTTTACTACTTGTATCCATGTCGATGTTGAAACACTGTCAAAAGTGTGCAGCAGGTCACGGGCTTAAGCACTGCTATTTTCTTCCTCCTTTGCCCCTAAAGTTTCTTAGAAACAATTTCTTCCTGCAGCAGTGAACCTGTTCCTCTGCATCAGACTGGAATTCCAAAGCCTCTTTGTTTACTTCCTCATTTGCACACAACCCCCCAGCCCCCCATTTTTAAAATAGTGCAGTTCTGAGAGTATGCAATTTCTTAATAAGCTGTCACTGGAAAAGCCTCAAGACAGCAATAATGCTGACACTTACCAGCAACCAGGTAGCTTCAAAAAACAAAAACAATAAAATCAAATCATATCTAGACTTTGCCGTCTATCCTCAGTGCTAACACATGCAATGGCTTCAAAAGTGTCACACATTTTATCCATGCTTTATTTCTGTTACAGAGCTTTTGACAGGAGGTTTTGACAGTCATTACATTATTCTTGTGCTGTTTTCCTTGGTCAGTAAATTCAGCTAGTGCACTTAATGCATCTTTAAAAATAGGTGTCCCACCCCCAAAGCCCAAACAGCAGGGGCAAGCGAAAGATGGGAGGTAAGAGGGAACCACGGGTGGAAAAGGGACAGGTTAGAAAAACCAGTTTTACATGCTAGAATTGCTGATTGTGCCACTTTTTTGCTGGGAGATTTTATTTTGATTTCAAATGCTCACCTAGCCTTCCCATACCCAGCTTTCAGATCTCTTAACTGGTGTGCTGCAGCTCTTCGACTCGCTGACAACAAGCCTGGGAGAGTGAGAGACACAGACGAAATGCTCAAGGCACAAGGACAAATATTCAAAGCTACTGATGGGAAAGAAACTCAGGAAGCAGGAGCTCTGGAGCGATCATGGACAACATATGGAACATGAGATTGTTATGGAAACTGAGCCAGTACTGAAGACAAGTCTTGGATGCAAACGAGGGATGCCAGAGGATGCATGTTATGACCATGCCTAGATCAGTACAATATTTTTTGACATTTCTGGTGCTGCTCCTGAGCTGCAAGCAAAGAAAAGCAATCTCAGAACGCTAAGATGCAAGACTAAAACCTATGTGGTGCAACAGCCTGAGACTCCACCAGCTTCAAGAAGCTGGCAGTAGTCTTGATTTATAAAATCATAGAATGGTTTGAGCTGGAAGGGACCTTGAAGATCATCCATTTCCACCCCCTTGCCATGGGCAGGGACACTTCTCACCAGACCAGGCTCCTCCAAGCCCTGCCCAGCCTGGCCTTGAACACTTCCAGGAATGGAGCAGACACAGATCCTCTGGACACTCCTCACAGGGAAGGATTTTATCCTTACATCTAAGCTAAACCTACTCTCTATCATTTTGAGCCATTTCCCCTTGTCCTATCATTCCATGCTCTAGTAAATAGTCTCTCTCCACCTGTCTCGTGGGCTCCCTTCAGGCACTGCAAGGCCACTGCTAAGCCCTCCCTTTTCCAGGCTGAACGATCCCAGCTCTCCCAGCCTTTCCTCCCAGCAGAGCTGCTCCATCCCTCTGCTCATCCTGTGCCTCCTCTGGCCTCGCTCCAACAGGTCCATGTCCTTTCTGTGCTGGGACCCCCGAGCTGGAGGCAGCTCTGCACAGATCCCTAATCCCAACAAATCTCTGCCATTTAACAGTGCCCTACTCCTACTTTCTAGATTCCCTCAACCCTTCAGTCACAGCATCAGCAGAACACGAGGCTTTACTTATTACTGTCAGCAAATAACACACATACCAAACCAAACGCTGCAGCACCAGCCTTGCTGTTCGAGGTGTTGGATGTTTGCTGCAGCAAACTCTTTTCCAGGCAGTTGAAAGATTTAAATAGAATATGATGCGACTCCTTTCATTGACTACCAAATAAAATTAGAAATTCAAAGGTCTCGAAACTCCCCGAGTGTTTTCTGGGAACATCTCAAATGCACTGAGAGAAACTGCTGAAGCAGCATAACCTGGAACATGAAATTAAAGTGGAAATAACTATAAGTGTTCTTGTAAACAGATTGTGCACGGCTGATTGGGATAAAGGCTGCTGCGGAAGACCAGATAACCTACTGAAATATTCAGCTGCTGAGGATATGAGGGACGGAAAGGATATTATTAAAATGTTTATTATGGTAATCATAGAAATTAATTTGAAAAAATCAGCTCCCACTACACAAGCCTCATAATGAGCTTATAGCCTAAACACTGATGCTTTGTCAGATTAAGCAGACTTTCTTCCTTTGTATTTTCTGATGTGATATAGCTACATGCTGGGTTTTTTCTTTAAAAGACATCTTCTTCAATATTCTATTACCAGAGAAATAGGACTCAAAGACAGAAGTGTCAGCCTTTGAAAGGATTTAAAAATGAACTGAGGGGGGAAAATGTCCTGTTATCTGTTAATATGAGACCTTTTTAAAATTTTTTTTCAAGCAAGTTAATGTCATTTTACAGTTCAGAACTTGCTAGTGTTGGGTTACAGAGATAACAGGATTTACATGATCATGACAATTTTTAAAATACTCCACCACTGTTACTAAATTTTACTTGTCCTGCAGACAAGTCAAAGCAATTTTCTACTTGTCAGAGATGATAAATCAGTTGTCGGGTGACACTGACAGGTGGATTTGTCAAATCTCCCATGAAGAACTTTGGTCTCTGCTTTCAAGCTGCCTGTGAACTCCTGAGAGTGCAGTAACACAATTGATTAAGGGAGGGATTAGGCAGAGTTTGCATTTTTAGGGCTGCTGCCCCTTTCCCCAGCTTCCCTGGTATTTTTCTTTCCGCTTTACCATCCAAGTGGGTGCACAGCATCAAGCTGCTGCTGGGTTTTATTCTAGCACTTCACCCACAGGATTCCAGTTAAAAGTAGAACAGTTTTAAAAAAACCTCCAAACCCCACGCTGCAGCTCAAAATACATTTTTTGGCTTATAAATAACAATTTCTCTTTTCTTCAAGACAAAGGCACACCTTAGGAATGATAAAAATCAACCCCCTTTTTTTCTACCCATTCTGTTTGCCACTATGTAAGTTACTCAAAAGAAACAACTGGTATTTGAGTGAGAGCAAAAGAAGCTCTGGCAGAGATGCGTGAATGGAAGTTCGTACCTTGTGCTTACCCACCACAAAAAACATCCACTTACTAACAGTAAAGGTGGAGATGTTCTAGTGAAGTACTTCCAGTACTGACATTAAACAAGTCTGACAAGACAACTGAAGGCAAGTTGTTCCCTTTTTAGCCCTTTCTTCCCAAAATAAATGAGAATGATGTTAATATTCTGTCTGGGCTGCACTTCTGAAAGGGATAAAATTTTGCTTGGGAGCCATGGCGGGTGTAGCAGAGAGACTAATTTGGAAAAACAACAAGCTACAGATCATACACAAGAAATTAGAAAATGCAGAAGAGGAAATGCTTTTTCCTACTTCCCTTGGGAGTCACACCATTTGGGCACTGGGGCTCTGCAGAGAGACTTTCCTGATCCCAAGACCAGACAAATGCAAGTAGCAGCTGACGCTGGTGCCGCAGCTAAGAAAAGATGGGAAGCCTCAAACTGAGGCCCAGAGGTAGCATTTCAAATGGAATCCTGCTCCCAGGCAAGGCAGCCTGCTGGTGAGGCCTCTCCAGGCACCAGTAAGCAGCACCTCGTCTTTCACACCTTTCATACAGACCTCGGAGCAACAAGGTGGACCTTGGGGTTGGGTTTCACCTCTAAGACTTGCTCTGCTCCATCTCCAGGACACTGCAGGCATGGCTTCCCTGGGATTGCACATAACACTGCTGTGTTTGGCATGTAATTCCACTGCTCTAAAGTTCAAAGAACTAGGAGAAGCAGCAAGGAATTTCCATCCTGCCATATGAAATGTGAGCTACTTCCCAGCTAATAAAAGGCAACTCCCTACTCATGAGCCTGTTCACTGGAACACCTGAAAAGAGTAAGGTTTTTAATTTTATTTTCTCTCTCTGTCAGCAAGGAATGCCAAAGAATTTGCAGGTTTCAGATGGAGGATCGGTTTTGCTGTGTCCTAGGATAACATTTGTACCATCCTCTAAATATCCACATTAAATCCTCAAGCTTAAGGACATTTTTATATCATTTTGACAGAAAGGTAGTGCATCCTTATTCCTGAGCTGCTGTAAAGCAGGTCTTCTTCCTGCAAGTTATGCTCAGCGTTACAGTAAGTGGGGAGAAAGACATTCCTAGCCACTGACAAAGCCTGAACAAATTGCCCGGCAGCAGCACTCAGCTCCCTGTATTCCCATTTATCCAGGGGCTGAGTCAGAGCTGTCTTCCCCCACTGTAAGCAGGCAGCGTGGAAATGATGACAATCTGTTTTAGAGGCTATAAGATGAACTAAGACCTTTGGTATTAGTGTAATGCAGACACAATTCTAATTCTAATAAAGTCATTTATTGGAGCTGCTAAGTGCAGCTGTTCTTCCCTCACTCGACTGTGAGCAGCAAGAGTGAAGCTGAGGGGTGAGGCAGAGAAAGCAAGGGGAAAATGAAATAAATCATTTGGAAAACAGCTGGACAGTAAAATGGCCAGCCCTTAGGCTGGAGAACTACTCTAGATTTACATTACCACTAAGATGAATCTAATTGCCATCATGGTGAGCAAGCTACATTTTAAAAGACACGTATCTTTTAAAATTAATCTGCAGTTATTTCTAAAGATAAGCTGTAACTGGAATAATACTCTTGCCAGAGAATCCAGAGCAGAGTTGCTAAGTGTCTTTAGAGGCAAAAAGTTTTTTCCTTGGAAGTGCTGTGATTCCCCAAGAAAAATTTTTGAGGATTTCTTCCTTGCATGAATAATTTATGTGCCTTGGTACTCATAATATTAGAGAGACACAATTATGAACAGGAGATAATACTTCAATTTCAAAAGTTGTTTCTAATTCAGGCTTCATTTGTAGTACTGTGGAGGAAAGAGAATCATACTATCTGCTCTCCCTCCTTCTGCTGCCACAGGAAAATTGTGCAAAGCATAGAGCCAGCCAACATCTCTTTTAATCCTAAACCAACAGCATTCAGATTGCAATGTGAGTTTCAAGAATAAAAAAGTGAAAAAAACCACAGAGGAATAATACCCACAGCAGCTCATCAGAATATTAAGGAGATTGCAGATTGTCAAAGTTCTGCAATCAGATGCTGATAATTCAGAGCTCCTGCCCAGCTCAGCTTCCAAGCAACAAATGCATCTGCACGTGGTGGGGAATAGATTTGCATTCATTGTTTCCTGTATGCTCATAAAGGGAAAGATTAAAAAAAAAAAAAAAAAAAGGAAAAAAACCCAAAAACCACCCCTCAACTCAGTAGCTATCCCTCATGGGTGCTGCTGTTTCACTTGCTCTGCTGGATATTTCAAAAAGAACATGCTAAAAAGCTGCAAACCACTAACAGCTTTCACATGCAATGCCTCCGGACTAGCATGGCCTCTTGTACCAAGCTTGCTTCCAACAAAAACAGCACCACCCCACTTTCACCCAGCATCCTGCTGGCAGGAAACACGGAGAAATAGCTGGTGTACCCAGAAAACCACTGGGCCACTCAGCTTGGCACCTCGCTGCAGCTGGCACCCCCACGCTTGCTGAATTCTGCATTTTCTCCCCGGTCACATGCAGCTCCTTTAACCTCAGAGCCCTGCTAACGCTCAGCCCACTGCCAGAGGTTGCCTTTTGAGGCAAATGACTCCACTGCAGCTACTTTCAGCTGTATTTTTAGCCCCCAGACTCTTCCAGCACGCCATTTACAAGCCTAACTCCACCTCATGTTTATCCCAGCACACAAGCCCACAGCCGGTTAGACACAGGGGAGGCAGAGAGGATTGTGACTTACAACACTGGGCTACAAGTTTCTCCTCCAACACCTTGCTATGTGCAGCACCAGTGAGCATCTCTTGTAGTTCAAGTTCTCCATTCTCCTTCTGGTGAAGGTTTTCCTAAGAGGGTTAAGGGCACTGTGCACCCAACCCCAGAGGAGTGAGGACAAGTCCAACTCCAGACCCTAATGGGAGCTGAATGTCACCTCTGTTGAAATTCCTTTGACATCAACACACACAAAACCAATTTCCCTCACAGTTTGAATTGCTGTTCCAAGCAGAAACTGTGCAGTTAAAATTAATAGCATGCTCATTTCATAACAGAGGCACACACACACAAATCTGGCTACTCTTCACTGGAAGCCAAAAAGCCACCAAGGTTCCAGAAAAAGGACTGGAGTAGATTTTTCTTTTGGGTACCCAGTGTTTATACCAATTTGACACCTGAGTGAAATGGAACAGGGGGAAAAGCAGCCAGTTTTATGAGATGACAATTACAAATATAATGTGAAATTACATGAGTGAATTATTTTTTTCCAATGAGGCATTAATCCCCCCATAGGACTTAGATAAATGTTACGTATCTGCTGAAAACTGCACATCTGCATCACACTAACGGTTTTTAAGCGCCCCCACAAAGAAGTAAACACACACCTCCTGCCCCAGATAAAAAGCAAAGGCACCACTAACTGAAGAGAGACACAGCTCAGCCTCCAACTGGATCACCAGCAGTGGAAACGACAGAGAAAACCACAAGGAACAACACAAATGAAGAACACCCCGGAATGAGTAAAAGGAATAAGAACTGGGATGTTGCTTCCTCCAGCTGTGCAAGTGCTTAAGTAATAAGCACATGACATACTGCAAGGACAAGAGGCCAGCTCAATGCCCTCAAGAGTCACAGGGCTGGCCAGTTCCATCGTGAGTAATGAGACTTCCAAGGAAATACAGGCATTTCCTTCCCTAATTCTCCAAAACGCCCACCTCCAGGGTCTCAAAATGGTTAGCAACAGAACTTAGTAAGGAAAGCACCCAGGGGTCAGTCACGTCATCTACCTGGGTGTCAGCAGAAGGCCACTCGATCTGGTCCACGTTTTCATCTACCAGTATTAAAAACTGCCTAGTGAGCTTCCAGTACTTCTCATGGAAGACACTTCCTTTTGGAAGAGAATGAAAAAAGCAACCTTAAAGCGGTGAAAGTAGGTCACAAAGAAGCCACATCAATAAAGTCTGGAAACAAAGCAGGGAGGGATACTGTGTCAGCTATAGAACTGAGTGGTTATTATAAATGGAAATCAAAAGTACAGCTAGAACATCTCAACTGGTAAACTGATGAAACAGATTAAGGACACTCCAAGTGATACACTACAGCTTTTCCTTTGTAAGTCTCCTGCAAAGCTACTCTAAGTTTTAAACTTAATTGCATGCTTTTTAGACTGAACTCATGATAACCCTTCTGAACTCCATCAACAACAATAGCAGTCTTGACAGCAAAGATTTATGTTGTTGGGTATCGACCTCCCAACACCCCTCTGTCACCACAGCTTTCATTTGAGATTCATCCCAAAGCTTTTCTAGAGCCATCCAGGTAGGGACTGATCTGCAAACAGATGTGGTGGTGATGTTTTACAACGGGATGGATATGTCAGCCAAGAGATCTCATGGCCTGGCCAGCAGATACCTGTGGTCACCCCGCAGAAAAGGCTGTAAATGTGATGTTCAGCAGCCTGAACACACAGAAGACTAGGGCCCAGCAGTCCACTCTCACCATTTTTTTGCCAGAATTAGTGAAACATCAAAGCTAATGTAACCTGTAATCAGAGCAAGTAGTTTCTCAGCACAGAAGAAGCAGGTTGATTTAATTCTTGGCACCTGTTTATAGGAACACCTACCTGCTCATAGGGGAAACTACCTTAACCCCTACCAGAGCACTTGCTGTGTCCCAGGCTGTCTGGTTTCCAGCAAATTCTGAGAAGAGATTTGGACCACTGCAAGGCAAACAGTTACTGTCTCTTGATACTGACAGCTACTGCACTTCAAATTCTTCATTTAGACAGGGATTATACTCTATTTAAAAAAAAAATAGTGTAAGTCAAAAATATAGGACTAAGGACAAAGCCTCCTTCTAGTTGCTCATGTATAATTCACAGCTGATTACTGGCTTGCATATGTAATAATTACACATGACCAGTATTATATCACCATGAGGTATAAGCAGCAGCTTAAAGGTGCCAAGAGAGCCATGAAACCCAAATTACCAAAAATGTACAGTTTGAAAGAACTGGCCAAACACCCCGATGAACTCAGGATCCACATAAATTTGAGGTGTGGCGATTCAGGTGAATGCTGCTCTTACAGCAAGCATATATTTATCATTGACAGCCATACTGCATTTTCAGACAGTTTTGTACTTTCACCCTTTTCTGGCTTTTAACACAGAAAAAGCAGTGTATTCTGACAAAATAAAATAGCAGAAAGCAAGTTGTGCCAGAATTGGAAAGATTAATGCCCTTTCATACCACTTAGGTTTTTAACTGTTATTACTGCATTCCTCTCAAGTTTTTTTCCAGCAAAGTTTCAGACATATTTTCACTTTTACAACATGCAAATTCCTCATTTCCAGTACTGGTCTGGAATAAAAAAAATATTTGTTTCCTTCTTATCATCCCTCCTTTTATCCTACACATTCATTATTTCTGCAAACAGAGGCTGTTTACTTCCCATTCCCAACTTCCCTAATAGTAAGCCCAAAAAAAAAAAAAAAAGAAAAANGAGGCTTTCTTCCTAATTTGATTTAATGGTTATAATGATTTAATGGCTATAAATTAAGAAATTAGCAACCACTGGAATCAGAATGAGGAGAGCTGAGTTAGAAATGGCCTCGGTTCACACTGCTCTGACAGTACTTACAGAATTTGACATGAACAACTACAGGAGCTTCTTTAAAGCAGAGGAGTCGCCAGCCAAGGGTATGTGAAAGAAAACTGACAAATATTTATTGCAAGACCATAAAACTTTTTCTGCTACTTCACTATATGGGGTATAAAACTCGTTATCTCTAGGGAGTTGAGGCTATTTGAAAACTTTAGTGAGCAAGGCCTTAGCTAATGGAAGGAGTTAAGGAAGGACCCCATGAAATCCATTCAACAGGGTACTCAATAACCCACACCTCACTGACATCCTCAGCAAGTGCTGCCAGAGAGCAAGAGAGAAAGGGACCCCATAAGCCAACGCCATTTAGAAGATAAATCTTTTCAAACCCGATTTAGAAGGATGTTGGTTTCTTTCCTGATTTCTTATTTTCCAGGATACCTATCAACTACCCACCATCCTGAACAAAAAAAAAAATAGATGGAAAATAATTACAGTAACATACCTCAGAATAGGAAATACTTAGTATTATTTGACAAGGAAGTCTAATGATTTCCTAGCAAGTGTGAGCACATTGTGTTTTTGGTGCGTGATGTACGTGTTCCAGTATATTTAAGCAAGTAGGAAACGCAGGGAAGGCAGCAGCTTGTCTGTGCAGCCTGAGGTATAACCTCATAATGTAAATAAACATCTTTTCAGGAAGCTTTTTGTCTCCTCTTCTTTCCTCGTGCCCGCACTGCACTGTACTCCTAAGATAAAATCCCTAACTAGCATGGAAAACCACTATGGATCAGACAAGGGTTGGCAAAGCCAGCCAAACTTGTGTTATGCACTGGCACCGGGTCTCAAATGCCACGGGAAGGATGTTGGAGCTCCAAGCAGTTTAATCACTGTTCTGTGGTTTTCCAGTTTTGATCTGTGATCTGTTTTCCTTCCCCAGTCAGCAGTGAAGAGTTACCCACCTGAAATTAATGATTTAGGCACCACCCAGCCCTGCTCAAAAATGAAAAAAAGCTTATTGGCTATCCAAACACCTTCATACCAGTGGTCCAGCCTGCTATCACTGTAATAAGACAACTTTATTCCATCCTGAAGGTCAACAAAACTTCGCCTTTAGCTTTTTGGGGAATAAAAAAAAAAAAAGGAATAGAAGGAGCAAGCAGATGTCATCACCCGAATGGAAGTCCCCCCACCTCTGAGAGCACCTTGCCCTGCTGACCTACAGATCTGACAGCTAATAGGGTATTTGAGAGGATTATTAATAGTTAGAGAGCATCCAAGTAAAGCAGCAGGCTTAGAGGTACCCCAAACACAAAGCAGTGCAACCCAAGGCATGCAAGCAAAGCACTGTAGGCATCTCAGGAGTCTCAGGAGATCTGGCTTCTGTTGCCGAGTTCCTTGTATGTCCTTGGACAAGTTATCTGACCTGTTTGTGCCTCATTTCCTCACCTTCTCAGCTCAGAGCAGCCCTCTCAAATAAAACCGTTCATGCTTTGGATGCACTCACACAGCAAGGCAACGAATGGCGCAAGTAAGTGAAACTGATCCTTCCTCCTTTAGCCCTGATGGAATTGTTAATAAAGCAGTCACCATTTGTCAAGACAAAATGGAACAGAAAACTGAAGCAAAGCGATAGTTTAATTTCTAATTGAGATTCAAGGGCTGCATTCAGCCCTCCCAGCCACTGCTACTTTGCACACATTTTCCTGGAACCCTCACAGCACACACTGTGCTGAGTAGTGCAGCATCTGTCCCCTATCTTATTGAGACCAGTATCAGTGCACTAAAGAGTCAGCTAAATGAGGGTGTGAATTACCTCCACTTATCTCAAGCCAATCCACTGACTCAAGTAATGAGATCCTGAAGAAAGCAAGCAGGCCTTTAACTCTGTCATGCAAGTACCAAACATAGAGCAGAAATCTCCCCCCCAAGAAGTGCCAAACCCACCTGTATTTCCTCCAAGCCCTTACTAGCAAAGGATGATGTGTACCCCAAGAGGAGAAATGTAGTTATGCTGTTATATTCCATGTTGTAACTTCAAGTTCTTCTGTGAGGGATCTCCCAAAAAACTGATGTGTCATGAATTTCCAGGCTTTCCAACTTACTCAGCCTAACCCTAAAAACTGCTATTCCAGAGCTGGGGAACACCAGTGCTCTCTCAGGAGAGCATGAAGCTGCCCTTGGTGCAGTTTGGCCCACTGCCATCTGGTGCCTGTCCCACAGACCCCGCTGCTTTAAGAGTGTTTCCTCCCTTTCCTTCTCACTCCCACAGCACAGGACACCTTGCAGCTGATGAAAGGACAAAGCCAGAGGTGCTGCATGCAGGCAATCCTAACTCAGCTGGAAAGATAGGATGCTCCCTCAGGTGTTGGCCAACCCCAAAGTGCTCTGCTGGCTACCAGGCTTCCACAAAGCCACTGCCAGCAGGAGACACGGGGCAGCACAGCCCCAGACCTGCATTCCTTGAGCATTAAGGCTTGTCCGGAATATCACTAAATTGTCTTTGACTCCTTCATGCCAAGAAGGCCCCAAAAACAATCCTGTCACAAAACATCTCCTCCTGCAGCCCTAGAAGGTGGTAGTGGGCATCCAACATTTGTTATACATGGATACAATGGACACAAAATGTTTATTCCTGGGAAGTTTTGTCTCCTTATTGGAATTTCATGTCAAAATCCAAGTAATCTTTCTCTTTTTCCACATCCTGCCTCCCAGTACCTTGCTTCAATTCCCTGCCACCAGAGTTAAGAAAGCTTTCTCGGATTGTATGCTACAATATCTATGGTCTACCTGAAGGACTTTTCCATGCTCATTTCATGCCATCCAGATTGAGAACAGGACCGAGGTGAAGAGGTTCTGCTGAATCTCTTGGGCTGTTACTGTGAAAGCCTAACAGTGGGACGGATTAAGTCTGAGATCATTTTTAGTCACAGATTCCTCAACACTTCTCTTCCTCTCACTACAGTACCGACTTCCATTCCCACACCTCCTTGGAAGCCAGGACTGAATGCACACAATCCCCTCCCAGCTCCTGATACTCCACCGTGTAATCCTCCATCCACTTTCAAACACATTTGCCACTTTTCATGTTTGCTGTATCCTTTATTCTCTGGTCCTGGCCACAAATTCCAAAAGACAAGCAAAGCAGCCTCTGTCTGTACAGCACCGAGCGCATCTACAGTGCAGTACTGTGTAAATACAACGAATTATCTCAGAAGAAAACGGGCTACTTTCAATTAAACCATTAATATCCAAGAATGCAGACACAGCGCTAGGGAAAGGAGAGAAGAGGTGCTGGCAAGTTTTAATCAAGCCAGAAACTCACAGAGAAGCATATGCATTCTTATGCAAATCTACACCAGACGTATCACACATCTGCTGGAATGGGTGTCGTTTTCCCACAGTTTGCAGAATTAATGTGTTTAACTAAGTGCCTGCCAGTGCTTGCAGTGTAAGAGCTAATTCCTAATGGGGTATTCCCAGTTGGGAAAAAAAAATCCCTTTAGGTAATAAAGGATCTAAATCTAGGACTCGGTTTTACATTTACTTAAGTGCAAAGACCCCTTCACCTCCAAGAGCTCATTACTTGCACTGCCCCAATTTGCTTTACAATTAAAAATAATCCCGACTTTTGGAGAAGAGCCTTTCTACAGTTTTGTGACCTTTTGAAACCCTATTAAAGAGAATTAACAAACGCTATTCCCTCCTGATCACGTTCATAAAGGCTTTCTGAGATAGGAAGGTGTCAAAACACACAAAGGGCTTTGTGAAAATTTTACAAACCAAAATGCAGCAATATTTCTTTTCACTTGGTTACTTTACTTGCAGATACAATTTGTATTTCCATGATTACTATGTGTCTTCACAGAGGATTTCAAAAGAATTCCGATGACAGCTTAACTTCTGACCCTGAGGCTAAAAAGGCATATATGTCAGAAAATACTGAAGTCTCAGCTATTTTTTATAAAAACCTATAAATATCAGTTAAAAGGAATCCGTGATCTCATAAAAAGTCAACGGGTCACAGTTACGCTCTTCTTATCTTCCCTTTTTTTTTCCCCTATTGTTTAAAAATAGGAAACAGCACCACATGAAAATGTTCAGCCAGAGATAAATCGTGTGACTGAAATACAGGAGTCAGGAAACCAGTGTTTCAAAATAATGTCATCCTCATTATCCCCTGCATACTCTAGTATTGTTGATGCCTCCAAATATTTAAGTGACTTAATAAATTAGTAACCTAGGCAACATTTGCAACAACACAGCCAGCTGAAGGAGTCCAGCTAAAAACTCACCAAAAAAAAAAAAAACTTCATTTATGTATAAATTCCTGTCAATGTTCCTTAAAAAGAGGAAAGGCAAACAGTTTTAATGTCAAAGGGCTGATTCTGCCATAAGATTTCAGAGTAAAGCAACCAAGGGAAAAACAGGCTGTGTCCAACCCTCAGCTCCACTCCAAGTCACCTCTGCCAATGCACAGGAAAATGAGCACAGAGGATCTGTAATTCACCCCCTGCATGCTTGTAAGAATTCTCTGGAGCCGAAAAGGGGCTATTAGAGGAGCTGTCACAGAGCAGGCATGAGCAGATCACCTGTAAGAGCACTTCACTCATCTTTCGATATACCCTGCTGCTGGCTGGCAAGGGAAAGCAGCATCTCTGTCCACAGCACACTCGACTGTTTTTCATCTCTAGCAGACGCAGTCACTTAAAAACTTTGGTTTTTATTAAACTGCCTTTTACAATGGGGCTCCAACCAGAAATCATTGTTACTTATCATCTCAACAAAACTAACAAAAGCTGTATGCTGTTATTCAACGTCTGTCCCTCATTCGGTACCTGAAGGCTACGATAAGGTCAAATATCACCACAGCAGGCATTGTCCAAACACTCAGGAAATGACATTTCCCGGCCCAACAAGGTTTATCTTCCAAGCCTGCTTTTGCACCAACTTTCTGGGCAAGTTAAAAATAAGCCTATTGATCAGAAGGGGAAGAAACGCTCGTGAACACTGACCTTCCCTCCTTTCCAACACAAGACTGGCTGCACAGACGCCGTGCAGCTCTCCAGCTGCTCTTCAGCTTTCCAAGGGTCTCAGCCGCACCTTCCTCTTATCTCCTGTTAAGTCCTTCCTAAAAGCAAACGTTCTCCTGCAAGGAACTGCAGCTCCATACACACTCAGAAAGGCAGCAGTACATAAACCCCAGCCCAGCTATCTGCACCCATCTCAGGGAGGAGAAGACCCTCAGTAACAGCCACCTCACCTATCAGACTGCCTCGCTGCCTGGCTGCGACGAGGTTTTTTTTGGTTTTTACATTAACGACACCTTGTTAGACCTCGCCCTTGTCAGACGGCCTCGGGAGTACTTTGCGACTGAGCTTGCGGAGATGAGCGGTAAGGTTTGGAAGCGGGGAGGACGGGATCCCCCCGCGTGTTTCGGGCATCCTCGGCAGGTCCTGCAGCACCGCAATGAAGATGCCGCCACCTGCTGGGACCTCCTCGGGCTCGGGTGGAGGCCGGGGGGCAGGCGGGACCCCGGGCAGGGAGGGTGGCGGCTCGCACTCTCCATCCCGGCGTGCACATCTCGCAAAAAGCCGGCCAGCAGCACGAGCAGGGCTGGAAGGAAAAGGATCTGCTGACAACAAGATGCTGCTTGTTCCCAACGCCTGTTGGTACTCATCCAAAGCAAGATGGTTTGGAAATGGATAATCTCTGCGTTTTCCGATATGGCTGCAAACAGTGGAATAAAACAAGAATATAAAAAGAAAAGGTAGTTATAAAGCTACTTGCAAAGTCAAAGCGAGGCAGGCTGTAAAGAACCAGAAATCCATCAGAACAGAGTTGAGATCATTGATATAAAAGAGTTGAGCAAGGCAGACAATGAACTGCTGGAATGGATAACTCACAGAAATTGGGCTTTTGAACTGAATTTCACATGATTAAGAGATGCTTCTGCTCAGTGCCCAAGCCACAGCTATTTTTTAATCTCTGCGTGACACTACGTACACTACCGTGGCTTCAGTCCTGAGCACGAGCCTGGTATTTTCTGAAGGCCAATACTTAAAAGCCTGGAACTCAGGTTTGAGCCAGCCAAGAGATGTTTCTGTCTGGTTGCACAGGGTCTGGGGCTTTTTCTGGAGTCAGAGCCAGTGCAGCTGTGTCTGCAGATCGATATCCATGGAAAGGCACGGAGCCCTTCCAGCCTGTGCTTGAAGAGCCTTCTCCTTCTGCCAGGAGAAAGGGGGGCGAGGAGGGTCATGGCAGCAGCGAGGAATGCTCCAGACTGCCCACAGGATTAGAGGACAAGGTGATGAAAGAGTCCACATCCTATCTGCACTCGAGTTTGTACAACTACCATCATCTTTTAGCACTGCTGCTAAAAGAGAAAGACATTTCCCAGTCCAGATAAGGTCCCAGAGCAACAATGTCTGTTTGCAGGGTGAGCATTGAAGAACAGGCTCTTCCCTGTGCTATTTTTTACATATTTCAGTGACTCTTCTTTTGCAATTTTAGCACAGGAGCGTTTGCAGTGAGCTTAGAGCAGGCACATTATCAATGAATCTGACAACCCCATCACAGAAGTTTGCAACCTGTTTAGACACAGACTGTACGTCAGGCAAAAAATGATTCTGCCCCCATCACATGCAACATTTAACACCAATGCTGTGATGCTGGCTTTAGAATTCATTCCTGCAAAATCCATGAATGTTCAGTCAGCCACACCAGGCAATGTAATTGCTCTGTTTTCACAGTTAGCACTGAAAATGCTGTCTATTCAGTTATTGCCCTGCCTCCTCCTCACAAAACCTGTTTCAAAGAGCAGAGAAAAAGACCTTGAAACATGGGTGGATGCTTTCAAAAGTCAGTTATCAGCTTTACAGAGAAAAAAAAAAAAATCATAGCATTAATCCAGGCAAGACACCTCCCCTCTCCTACCCTCTGCACACATGCCAGGAGTCTGAATGGAAGCCGTCACCCAGAACACATGTCGATACATATTTTACAGAAACATTAGTTGTGTGTCAAAACCAGTTCTTGGAAACATCATCTAACAGCACTCACATGATTTGTGTTTCACGAGCAATTAAACCTATCACTCCGACAAGCAAATCTGCTGCTCCTGTCCACTATTCAAACATCAGGTTAGAGGAAACCAATTATATTTCAAACTCGTTCCTTGGGTGAGGAAACTGTATTTCCATGATAATGTCCCGGCTAATTCACTTAAGCAGAAGCTGCTGAATCTCCAGAACACAGAATGAAACAGCCACCCTTGGAACTAGTGCAGCTAAGGCAGGAAATGCAAAAATAGCCAGACTGTGATTTAGATCTCGTAGTGAAGTCAGACAAGACCTCAGTGTCACACTGAAATCACATCCCAGACATTGTAAAGTCCTACTGTATTCACATCACTGTCATACTGCTGGCAAGCCGCAGAGGCCAGCAATGGTGGGACTTTACTGCTAAATTCTTTTCTCTGTGCTAACAGACGAAGTTTTACAGGCTCTGCAACCAGACCAGCTTCCCTCATGGCAGTAATTACCTCTTTGGACAGAGGCGAAGTGGATGGCACACCACCACCAAGGAGAGATGCACAGAAATAAACAGCTGTCTGTCTTTAAGTGGCTGCTGAGCTCTTTCTCTTTAAAATACATGTTTCCACTACTAGGGGCACTTTTCAGACAGTCACCTTTCATTTGGAACAACTCCCCCACACAGCGGTTCATGTTCGCAGACACACGTGGAAAAGAAATGCAGTGACATCAAAAGCTGTATTTCTTGCCATGCCAGAAAACACTTCTCCACTTTTCGTGTGCTCGATATTCCTTCCCTCCCCCAGCCACTCATGGTGAAATAATTAGTGTTAGTGTTCTCATTGTTTATCAGACAATACAGACAATAAGGCTAAGCTTTCTGCGGAAGGGATCTTTCGCTATGCTGCTGTGGTTCCTCAAACAACTGTGTAAGGCTTTACTTTTAATCCTATGAATAACACTTGTCACTCATAGGTTTGTAACCCATATTTAGCTGTGCACAAACATGGCACAGTTTCAGCTTGATTCATTGTCCGCAAACTTCTCCAGATGTGCTCATGCAAGAAAGAAAAAGGCTAATAAGCAGGAGGAAACAAACAAATACTAGCTAATCCGATTGCAATTTCTCAGGGAAGGAGAGAAGACACTAGCACATCAGATTCTTTATGAGGGAGAGGGATAACGAGTTGTTTTTAAACACAGACCAGGAATAATTAGTTATTGTCCTTGGGCTACGAGATGTATTTTTACGTGCTTGAAGTGTATGCTGATTTTTATAGCCTGTGAGCTAGCTGGGCCCTGTCACAGGGAATTTTTTCCTATTTATCTACACGTTGGTGTCAAACTACGAGCACATCACAACATATGACTTTATCAACAAGCAATGTTCCTCACTGTGGCTAATTTTGAAACCACATTCCTGCTTCCACTCATGGGAGATACAACCTTGGTTAACAATCAGATAGGCTGGTGCCAGACATCCTCTTCTTAAGTACATTCTCATTTTACCTTTAGGAAGTATTCTCAACAAACAATCTGAAGGACCTCTTCTTGACAACAGCAGTGAGATGTTTTTGCATAAGGCTTCATTTTATAGTCTCAGCTTTAGGCTGGGATTAACAAAAGCAAGCTAGGCAAGAAACAGCAAGCTAAACACAGTGGAAGCTACTAAAAATCCCAAACTTCTATTACAATTAATTGTGCTAAATATAACTTTGCTCATTGATGCACCAGACAGAAAGCAGACAGACAACCTCATCCCACTGCACCAGCTTTTCAAGCTTCCAAAATAAACACATAGGTCTTTGAACAGACCATGCTCTCCAGAAAACCTGCAGCCTGATCTTCCTCATTTGATATGTGTGGAGGCTCAGGCTGGTGGTACTCACAATAATTACCTGCCATCAGCCAAGAAATGCAGCAGAGTTCTTGCAGATAACGTATTCATTTCATCGTTGTGTTTCAGGAATAACGCAACCAAGCAACAGATCAATGACACGGGTAACAGAGAGCATTTCCTTCTAGTTTTACAGGCCAGGGAAAACCTGGAGGATCTCCTTGGGATTCAGGACAGGGGAGGAAGACAAAAGGGACAATCACCAGTGTAAGAGATGTTAAAAAGTACCAATAAAAAAGTGTTTTTACAGGTTTTGCATAATCATAGAAACATGGAATGGGTTGGGTTGGAAGGGACCTTAAGATGGTTTTGTTCCAACCTCTCTGCCATGGGCAGGGACACCTTCCACTAGCCCAGGTTGCTCCAAGCTCTGTCCAACCTGGCCTTTAAGACTTACAGGGATGGGGCAACAATAACAACATCAGACAAAGGTAACGTGCACACACCACGACTAGTGCCTTTTCAAGGCTGGACCATCAAATTTGTTACAGGAGGGAAAACAAAATAATGCCTGCAGCGCACTTCACTCAGAAACGTGGGAGTAATTATCGTCAGATTACCAAAACAAACAAGACGGAGAGACAAGGAAAAGATAAAACAGAATTTCCACTATTTAGGTGCTGGTCGAGAGATTAAATCCGACTGCACTTCAGCTGGGAGCCTAAACAAACCAGAGGCCCGGCCACATAAATCAAGCTAATTTTAAAAGGGTACATACCAGGGAGAGTTTGACAAAGAAGGGAAAACAACCCCGCGTCCTGTACAGCTGAAGATTTTTAACATCCTTTTCATAAATTATAAAGGTACCAATTTAACACAGACCAGTAAGTCTGGGGCGACGGGACCCACCGTATCAGCACCTCCCAGGCCTTTAGTAGCTCATTAATACTAATTAGATCCGGGAGCGCTCAGCCCTGCCGGCACCCGCATCCCGGGCACACATCCTGGGACTGCGGGCACACAAAAGCTTCGGACGCGGATCCCAACACCGGAGCATCCTGCACCTCGGGAGAGGGAAGGCGTGGCGCGGGGTGAGCCCGGGGCTCCGGGAACGGGGCGGGGAGAGGGGAGGCAAGGAGCCGCGGGGAATCGGGAGCCTCGGCCGCAGGGAGAAAAAGAAAGGGAGAAAGAAGTTGGGGCCGGGAAGTTTTCCGCCGCTCCCCGCCCCGGCGCCCCTCACCGTAGACGCGGACCCAGCCCTGCTGCTGGCAGACCGACTCTCGCAGGACGCGGTCCAGCGCGCCGCCCGCCTCCAGCTCCTCCGAGCCCGGCTCCGGCTCCGCGAAGGGCTCTGCCGCCCATGCCGCCGGCTCCGCCGCCGCTCCCGCGGCCGCCTCCATGCTGCCGTGGGGACGAGGAGGAGGCAGCGCG
>VXAD01004811.1:475337-487863 GCA_013399195.1 Dicrurus megarhynchus
AAGGGGAGTCGCGGCTCGGGAGAGGCGTCCCGGAGGAATACAAATCAGGGGATAATCCCGCTGGGGCCGCAGCCGCACGCTGCTCGCTGCGGCTCCTTGTCCCAGTAACGCCGCAGGAACGCCAGGGCGGTGGGCTGAGTCTCAAACAGCGGCTGCCGTGGGGTTGCCCAGGCTCAGAGCTGCGCTCGCACGCCTGACCGAGACTGATAAATCTTTCATGCACTCACACGGGCTGTTTCTCTCAGGTACACGAGGAGATGTGCTGCAGGGGAAGGAAGACAACTGGTTTGATTAAATGCATTTCATTTAGGGGATTTGCGGGCTGGTTTGTCCTGAATGCCTATTTACTGACCTCCCCGAGTACACCACGTTTTAAATTTTTATTTCCCTTTTGTATTTTGGTGAATTTCCCAGTGCTTAAGGTACGTGTTCTTTAAAAGTCTAGAATAGCATAGCTGTGAATAAAGCATGCATCCTGCAGTGTCTTTTAAATCATGGCATTGTGACTTGAATTTTCAAAAGGGAAGGTGGGCAAAGGGGTTCAGCTTACTTTGGGTTCCATCCCTGTAACCTCTTGGACTGAGTCTGTGCCTGTCCGTGATCAATAAGACCTGGGTGGGTTCACCCAAACGCTCAGATCCAGTGATTAGCTCAGATCCGGTGATTATCTCCACTAGCACAGGCGGTGTCCAAGGCCTCACACAACTTCTCCATTAGTATAAAGGCACTAACAATTTTTTCTTCACTGAAAGCAGTTGATTTAGTGCGGACCTGTAGCAGTTGTGCTGCCATAAAGCTGCTTTAAAGTAGACAGAGCTCCCACATCTTCCAACCACACTCATGTCATCTTGTTTTGTTTTGCAGCAGAGCAGAGCAAGAGGGTTCACGCAGCAGGTTGTGGCTGAAGAACAGCAACTTCACTTAGAAAGGAAGGACCGTAACTCTCTGAGCTCTGCAGCTTGGCAGGTCCCGATCCATTGCCCGAACCTGAAGGTTTGTCTTAGGAGTTCCCAAAAGCTCCTCTTGGGAGCTGAGGACTTGCAAAGTGGCAGTGAACAGTGCCCTCCTGATCCAAGTGAGTTGGAGTACCCTCGCACCATGTAGTTGTGTCTGCGATGGAAGCTGCGTTAACTATTTCAACGGAGGAAAAAAGTCCTGCCAGCCCCATGATTAATTGATGAAACCTCATTTCTGTGAGCTTCTGTCTCATGCTTGACTGAGAGCTTGACCTGAATCTCGCCCTACAACTGGCTCATTCTCTACCCGGCTGGGAGAGAACAGGATGAGTTCTTCCATGGTGGGCATATGCACCCTGCTGCGATTTCCAAGCTGAGCTGGAAAACGAAGAAACCTTCTTCCAAATGTTAGGTTGTTTCGTGATTGGCAGAACTGGTGCAGTCCGGTTTCCTGCAGATTCATACCTGATATCTGGCAGAGGGTGGACACCCTCAGTGAAGAGGCTTGTAGGATCTCGCTGCCTTACCTTGCTACAATTTTTCATTATTCCTGCAGGGGTTCCCCAGGATTAGGTCTCGGATTTGTATCCCTCTATTTGCTTTGTTTAAAACAGACCAGGGAGTTCAGCACTTCCTGAGGTTGTAGGAGGTAAGAGGCAGGATCAGGGGGAAGAAAGATCCAGTGAGTTTAATGGTGTCAGCCTCAATTCTTTGGGCAAAAAGGATTTTAAAACTACCCCTATAACCAGGAAGAGTTAAACCAGGATGAAATCTGGTGAGGATTTGACCTTCCACCACTGTGGCGGGTGTTTCTGCACGGAAGCAGCGCAGCTGGGACACCCAGTAATATTTCCGTGCTCCTTCCCACCCTAAAACATGTTCTGCAGCATGGCTTCCAAAGTTCTGGGAGTTGAGGGTGTGCAGGATACTCCTTCCAGAACAGACATCTGCATAAATTGCCATAATAATGCCGTAAAGCAGTAGGAAAAGCAGTTTTCCCCTCCTACATTCTCTCTACCCTTGCTCATTCCCACTGCTCCTGATAGCATAAAATGTACATATTCTCCCAGCTTATCCTTTAGTGGCCACAGTCCAATAAATGCCTCAAGGTTTTCCCTTCCTACTCTCCCCACAGCCCCCTTTGTGCCGCCAGCCTCCCAGAGACATCCCCATCCCTCGCACGAGCCTGGGCGCTTTCCCTGCTGCAGGAAGCTCGCACAAGTGGACACGGGAGGAAAGGGGGATGAAGCCTCTTTGGGAAGCAGGAGAGGAGCTGGCGTGTTGCGAGGGAAGGATGTGGCTGCTAAGCTTCTGCCAAAAGCAGAGTTTTAAAAAGCTGGGACGACACTGACGCAGGAGCGGCGCAAGACACCAGCAACTGGTTCCCATCAAGTGAGGGCTGGTTGTATCTGCAAGTATGATGAAGCCATCCTAACAGCAAGGTCTGGAAGGACTGGCTAGTGTGGTTTCTGAAATTCACATGGCAGCAGAAGACAAAACCCATTCTCCAGCCTTTATTCGTGGAGTTCAGGGCAACATAAACAATAATAAAGAGCAGGGATGACTAAAATAGGAAGGCTGGTTTTGCAGGCATGACAGGAGCAAAAATAGACGTATTTTATAAATAAAGATGTCCTGGAAATCAGAGACTCCCAAGTTTCATGCTCACCAGTTCAGCTGTTCTGGCTGGGGGTCTTCTCCACCAGTAGTGCTCAGGGGATTTGTGAAGGCATAAATGAGCAGTAATATAAGCACATGCATGAAATTCCCTTCGTGTAAACCAGCCCCATTAGTCGATCTACTTGTGGATGTCATTTTAACCCACAGGCTCTAGTTAAATTAGGGCTGGGGCTTTGCTCAGAATAGGTTCAATCCAAGCATTTGAAGAGAGCTGCACGTGTATTTTCATTAAGCCCAAGACTGCATGTGTTGTAGAAGAAATCAAACTACACCAGTGCAACTTGAGAAAAGAAAGCTTTTCAGCTGACCTTCTTCCAGGAGAATGAATTCATGTCTTCAGGAGTGAGCAAGTCTCACTTCAGTGATCTTATCTCAAAAAGAAAAAGGCAATAATAAAATGAGAAGAGACGTGGAGGAGGGCGGAAAGGACAGTGGAAGTGATGGGATAGATACCATATGAGGAGGAAAGACTAGAAAAACAGGGAGACTCCAGTTTGGAAGAACAAAACCTTGGGGCAAATAAAGACAGAGGAGTCTGAAGAGGTCAAGAGAGGTCTGGTATGAGCCTGGAATTCCTTTTCCCTTTTCTTCACAACACAAGAGCATGGAGAGAAATGTTCAGGAGCCAGGACTGAAGCAGACAAAAGGAAGTACTTTGTCACACAACACATAATTACGTTGTGGAACTTATTGCCGCAGGATGTCACGGAGGCCAAAAGTATAAACGAATGAGAAAAAAAACAAAAGGGATTACACAAATTCATGCAACCTCCGGCTTAGGAAGTCCCTCAACTGCTGATTACCGGGAGCTGGGAGGATGTGCCGGAGGAAGGATCACTTTATACTCTCCCTCTTCCGATATCCCTTCCTAAGCATCTGCAGCTGGCCACGGCCAGGCCCTAGTTGTTGCCCAAGGTGGACGTTTATTCTGAGCCAGTCTGACAATGTTTGTATCCTCCTGGGAACTCCTTTATGGATGGAGCCTTAGGGACCAGAGGCATCTCCTGGAGAGATACAGGAGATTTTGTTACCTCCAGCCCGATGCGGTCACAGCAAAGTCCATCCTGGCCACTCTTTGCTGATTTAGGCTGGTGTAATTGAGGCCAGATTGAGCCCTGGAACCTTCACAGAGACTCTTCCGCTTTCCCTGCCCATGGAATTAAGCACTGAAATCTCTGAGCTAAAACCCTCTTTGAACAGGGATGGCAGATAATGCGCAAACTGATTAAAAAAAAAAAACCCAGCACTGGGGAAAGTTAAATATTAAAGAGCCAAGGCCCAGTTTTAACTGCTGCTGCTGTCCCTCCTTCATCTCGTGCCAACTGCCTCCAGGATACATGTGCTGACACTGAATTTCTACCTCACAAAAGCGGCCACAGCACGGGCTTTAAAACTCAGCCCATTAATACTGGGATAGGAAGCAGAAAAATAGAACAAAGGCAGCGAGGGACTCCTCTGGTTCCCACTCTGACCACGCCCGATCCATCCCTGCAGCATCACAGCGCATGCTACCCCTGCCCCAGTGAGGCATTTTGCCCCTTTGACTTCCCAGCATTAGTTGGTCTAAAATATTTTGCTGCCCGCTTTGCCCTGCTGTAGCTAAACTGTAATTTTCACTAGCAGAGAGGAGGGATTTGGGAGAAACATCTGGTCTCATTTCATCAGGATAACAGCTCCGTCTCTATTTATACACGCGCCGGGATCGTTGTGGCTCTCAGCTGTTCTTCTCCCGACTGTTCTTCTCAAGCTGCCGTGTCCTGCTCTGTTGGGGCAGGCATCGGGTCGAGGCCAGCCTGCTGCCACATGAAACAGGAACCAGGCCCAAAAATGTGGGCTTGTGAGAGCTTGTCCTCTCCACACTTGGGGCTTGCTGTCTGCTGGGCTGGTGACAATGTGCCTTGATGGATGGTTGCTCCTGTCCTTCTATCCTGCTGGAGAGAAAACAGGGAAAACCTGTCTGACTAGACAGTTTGTTGGAACTGGATGATCTTTAAGGTCCCTTCCAACCCAAACCATCCTATGACTGGGAAAATAATTTTCTCCATAATCCCAGAGACTTTGCTGGTCAGGGATCAGGACTGCAATGAGTCAACCTCATTGGTCTGAATACACAAACTGGCTTTTCTCTGAGGTGTTAGCAAATAAACTGTGACCCTGCAGAGACATGGGAGGGTCGGGGACTCTGCTTGGGAAGGCAGCACGTCCTACTTAATTCACCGCAGGGGGAAAAATCCGCTCTGCTGCCTCCACTCCAGTGCTCACAAGACATCACATCTCATCCAGCGTGTTCAGAAAAACCCTCAAGTCAAATGACCAAGTACCTGGAAAATTACCACATCGCACGTTCGGCAGCGCAAGTCACCGTCTGAAAGGAGTGCTCATACCCGGAATGATGATGGGCTGTGGGTGGGCATTAATCATCTCAAGCAAGTCTGTCCCACTGCCCTGCTTTTCCCTCCAACGGGCTGCTCCTCTGATCCCATCCTGATCCACTCAGAGCCCCACGTGGCCCCGACACGCAGCTATTTCAGCATCACTCCCCCTCCTCTTCTCAGCAGCTCTGGGCTGTTCATTAATTATTTTCTTACACTCAGCTGCTAAAGGAGGAACTGCTCAGAGACACTGGGCTCTGTAACCCGAATGAGAGCAGCGTTTTCAGATGCTCCTATTGATTGTACTAAGGTTGCAAACTCCCTGGAGCAGGGTTGAATTTCACCCTGCATTTATACCCTCTGATGTGGTCCTGCCCCTCCGATGTACTCCTTCGGAACACTGCTCTCAGCTGTGACCTGAGGTTGAGTAGATCAATATTTGTTTACTCAGCTTGGGTCTAATTTTCATATGTGCTGGGTAATCCAGGTCCGCCCGAAAACAACAGATAGGGCCACTCCTGCCTATTGCATGAATCAGACAGAAATGTGGACCCTGCCTGAAACGCTGGCCTTTCAGAGCAACTCGAGGCAGGAAATATGACTCAGTCTTGGGAGAACATCATCCAAATATAAACCCTGGTGATGCTGTGGACAGGTCGGGGTGAGGGGTGACCGACTGAACCCTTGTGAGCTCTTCACTTCCATGACTTTTCTGGCTGAGAAACATTTTTTTTTCCTCATTTGAGTCAGTCCTTTAGTGGCACATCAAGTATTTTTGCAGAATGTGTCAGAAGTGCACCAAACCGGCCAATTTCTGTGTAATTGCTGAGAAATGTTCTCTCAGCCTAAGCAAAACTATTCAGAGGAGGCTAAGGGAGCAGCCTGAGATAACAGCACCTTATCCTTCCAATGGGGTGTTCTCAGGGTGAAATGTGCCTTAATCCCAACCCCTTTATAAAAAGCAAATGTGAAGGCATATGCAGCACCAAATTTAATTTTTTTCCCTCCTCATGGGATTTGGGGAGGAGGGAAGTGAAGAAAGGCTGGTGCTGGAATAGAAAGGTCTGATTTTGAATCTTTTCTTTGGAAACAAAGCTCGAGGAATGGCTGGATGTGGCCATGCCAGGGTACCTGAAGTCTGATCAAAGGCTCTCACAAGTCAGCACAGGACCCTTGTTAAAGAAGGTGCAGCTTCCATGACAACACGTCCCCTCACCTTGCAGGTCAGGAACACCCAGACATAAAAAATCCTGCAGCCTGTGAAAGCAGTCAGCTGGCTTTAAAGCCCAAATGACTTTTTTTTTTTTTTTTTAATTTTTCCTTTTAATAGTGGCTGCTTGTCTGCTGCTGCCTCGACTTTAAAACAAAATAACCAGCCTCCAGCAACCTTCAGAACAGATCTGTAAAACTCTCCAACTGACTCTAACAAGCAAAGGCAAGATTGTGACAAACCTGCCAGCTTTCTCTTCATGGGCTGGATCATCTTCAGGGAGCCCAGGACTGGCATTTAAAAATGTAGCCTTTGAACGGGTCCATTTTTTGTGATAAAGCCGGTCCCCAGGACAGTGGGGAGGTGACGACAACAGATGCTGTGATGAGTCAGTGCAGAAAAGGTCGTGGAATGGACATAGCGTCAGTGAGAGGCTGCAGTTAATGGACTGTAACTCAGCCAGAGAGGTTTGGGTTTTGTCTTTGAGCAAGAAATGAGGCCAATAAGGAAGCAATGATTTATTTGTCCCTGTTTTTCTTGTCAGGCTCCTGGTTAGGTTAGGTGACTTGGCTTGAACTTTGAGCACAGAGCAATCACTAAATTTATCCACATCTCTCAAATCATGGGCTTCTTTCTCTGGGCTGCCTGTACTACAGATGTACAACTTCCCTCCGCTGTATTTTTGTTCTCCCTTGCACAAACAGGTGGGTTCCCTTCCTTCACTATTGTGAGCAGAGGCAGATGCAAATAAACAGGCATCGGTGCTCTGTTGTTACCTAGGTTACCTAGAGAGGCTGTTGTTTGCGAACAAAGGCTGCACCGGGACACAAATAACCTCGTTTGGTGTAGCCTGGAGATGGCTCTTCACTACAAATACAGCCGTGGGGTTCTCCACGCTGCACTTCCATACTTACCACGGGGTCATTCACCAAACAGGAGTGAGCAAGAGCGCTGTGAGATGCTGACACTTCAGAAGAACGGAGGAGCAAACTCCTCTCCCCTGCCAGTCCAGCAACCCATTGCTCCTTGAGATGTTTGAATAAGTAAAGGAAAAACACTGCTCTGGAGCTTGTAGCAGCTCACACGCACACAAATACAGCATCCAGCCTTCTCCCTTGTCCTGTGAGCAGACCCTGGGAGTTGATACACATTCCCTTGCACCACAAACAGGAGCTGCTTGTGGTTTTACAGGGGCTGGATGCCAGCTTGGGGAATTTCCTCCTGGACCACACAAAAGTAGTTGACCAGAGCTGCCAGCTGTCAAAGCCAAGTCTGGCCCTGCCTACCACCAGGAGGGTACCTGCAAAGGTGCTGGGTTGGAGATGCCTCCCTGACACTCACCTGTGAACCTCCTGGGAGCAGAGCCTATCCCGCAGGGTTGATGGCCATGGCGGGTCCTGGTCCAGGAGCAGGCGTCACGGTGACATGGATGAGATGCTCAGTCCCTGTGAAAAACGCAGAGATGATTAAAGCTTCCTGCCAGTGCTTGTAGTTGTTCAGGCTGCGTTTCAAATAAGATGTAGGAATCCCAGAAATGGGCTGCACGAAAGAAAACTGAGTCTCAGAGCAGGAAGGGTGGCAAATGGCTGTGTGGTGCTTGTCACAGCAGCCCTTCAGCCCTAAGAGTGCAATCAAGATGTAGGATTGCGAGGAGGAGATTCAGGACAGTGGTACAGAGGCAGGCTGGAAATCACAGAAACATCTTGGGCACTTGAGAAGGAGCACGTGAACAGCCACACCTCCACTGAACACAAGGATTTCAGCACATGACAACAGCCACAGTCAGAGCAGTGATGTAGCTTCGTGTTCCTGAGCGGTGTTCTCTCCTGAGGAGGTCTGGGCTCCCTCGGTTACCATGTGAGCCTCAGGTCTCACTCCTCAGGCCTTTCTTTTTCCTGCCAGGGTCTCTGCAAGGATTTTGATGCTCTCTCCCACTGGGTGAGAGGGTACTAACCTACCTGGGGATTTACTGTAAGACATGAGCAGCAACACCCCTCCAGGAGGTACCTGCTGCTCACGCTGTGCCTACATAGCGTTTGGGGCATCAGATATTCTACCCCAGTCAGTTAAGAGTGTCCCAGGGAAAAAACCACTGCCATGCTTTTCTAGGAATAAAGCAGGCATTTGGAGCACAGCTGACAGCAGTGCTGTCCACACAGGAGGGGAGAGAGTCCTGAAGGTGTTGAGCAGACTGGAGCAACATTGGGCTGCTGCAGCACAGGGAGAAGACCAGCAGCATAGGATGGTACCCTTTTTACAGTTCCTATTCTTCCCTTAATTACAAGCTTGAGTGATGGCTAATAAAGATGATCCAAAACAAATAAATTGAGCTGCTGCTGTAATTAAGTGGCTTTTGCTGCATGCAGTGGGCCAGATCCATCTGTGTGGTAGCTCAGCAGAAGCCAGGAGGGTTCCGCAAGGGATTAATTTCAATTGGATCTGAACTGCTTCAAGGTGGAGCTGACCATCCTGTTTCCTACACTGCCAGCCAAGAAACACCGGCCTGTCCCCCAGACAGTCATCCTGGGCAGGGGCACGGTCATTCACAGACATTTAAGTTGGTTGCATCTGCCTTTGTGGCAGGTACATTGAGGTAAGACCTTCCTTGCTCGTAGGAGGGAAGCTGTAAGCTGGTGGGAAGCTGCATTTGTTTCTCTGGGCAGAAAATACCACAACAATGACACTTGATGGCTGTGCCCCTGGTTTTTAATCAGGGCTGTACAGCAGAGACGAGAAGCAATTACTGCTGGCCATTTGCTTATTTGATGAAATGAGCTGACAGGCTCCCTGTGGCAAAGTGCAGCAAAAGGCTTCTCAGGTTGTCCACTTGAGCTCACAGGTAAGGGCTGACGCCTGGCAAGGGCAGATGTGAAGGACAGCGTAGCAGAGAGAGCCCACGCCGTGACTGCCCTGCAGATGTACAGCCTGAATTCCAGGAGCCTGAACTCCCACACCACAGCTAATCCTCCCACAAGCCTCTGCTGTCCAGATGTGCAGTGCCCAGTCCTCTCTACAGGTACAGTCCAAAATGTTTTGGGCTTCCTGTGCACATTTCTGCCTGAGAAATACTGAGCATCCGGGAGCTGCATCGGATATTTTTCCTTCCACCCCTGTATTTTCCATGGGAGTGTACTCTCAGCACTTCTATGACCACGGATGATATTTGGAAATCCACTTGTCCCACAGCAGAGCCAGTTCATGGCCCTTTTGCAGGATTCCAATCCAAGTTGTGCATGATATCTAGTACCAACCTGGTATATCTAAAAATGGTACCAGCACTCAGCTTGAGCCTGCTCCCTTCTCCTTCACGTCACCACAAGGCACCAGGGCTAGTGGTCATGGCCCTAGTAAGAAAGGCACTCTCTCCCTAAGCAATAAAACACCACCTACTGCAGCTAATCCTGGAAGGAAAAAGGGCATACACGGAAAATCTCACATCCATTCAGGTGCAGTGCATCCCTCACTGTGGCACATCAGCTGGAGCCCTGATCGGGGCGCAGATCCCGTCTCTCAGTCCCACTGCTGTTACTCTGCTCTTTAGTGCTCTTGCGGGATTTCATGCGAGGAAGCCGCCTCTCTTCCTGATCCGGAATGCCAGACAAAAGGGTGCTCACGTGCAGACACGCTGCTCCACCTGCAGATAAGGACGCACAGGTGGTGTGATCACCTCTGCCAACCGGGAGCTGCCTCCAGCACCATCAGCCAGCCAAGTCCACCCCGCGCCAGGGAATACGCCTGGCATGGCATGGGCTGGACGGCCACGCTGTGCCTGTGGCACAGCCACACCCAGCCCTGGCCCTGGGTCTCTGTCAGGCAGCTGCTGTGCGGAGCAGTAACTGCTGGGTGTGCTCTGGTCTTCCTCTAACAAATAGCCACGCTGATTCCTCCACCCCAAGTTTTTTTGTCTCATCATCCCTCCCCCACATATATTCCCATCTGCCTTCCAGACAGAGAGTTGTTATAAGATGTTTCAGCCCCAGAAGCTCATTATTTTCTCTGAAAATAGTTTTCTCCAAAAATCATGCGCAAATGGCAGCGCAGCTTTGGAGTGCGAGATCCCCAGAGGGGAAGGGACAAATCTGTGGTTAAACTATGGGAGGGAGGGTCAGCAGATCAGGGTTCTCATCCTCTGGCTCTGCAAGCTCTGACTCAACCCATGGCCCCTGAATGTTTGGTTTCCCCATCGGGAAAACTGGTGTGGTGACACACTGCAATGGCAGCATACAGCCCTTTTCTGCTCCTGGGAACCACCACAGGCTTCTGCAAAGGCACACTTCCTCACCACCAAAAAAAAAAAAAAAAAAAAGGGTAAAAAAATCAAGCCTTTGGAATCCAAAATGCTCCTCTGCAAACTTTTTGACTGGTGTGGTTCACTGGAGCAGCAAAGATCTACTCAGATACTCAAAATATTTACCCAGCATTTTTATATTTACCCAATATTGAAAGTGCCAGTCAGTGCTCAATGCCCAGTCCCCTGGGGATGCATAGCCGTGCCCTGGGATGCTGTGCTGGGAGCAGGACTGTGAGGAGCTGCAGTGACCCTGTTGCCTCTCCAGTCCCCCCAAGCTGGGACAGAGCATCCTTTCTTTTTTCCCGTCTTCTTTTCCCTGTCATTCATCTCTCCCCTTCAGCACCTTCTGGCTCCCCCAGGTGTGCCTGAGCTCCGAGCCCAGCACTGAAGATCTTTGCTCCCACACCACCGTGCTGGAGCACTCCAAAGATACTCCTCGGCTTTAGCTGTAAGAGCTTTATGAAACACTGCCCTGGCAAGAGGATGGTAGAGTCTTCCCTGCTGCAGGCTCTGGTGTTCATCCCTGGACAAGCCTCCTGAAGAGGAGATGCTCAAGGCTGCCACAGTGGCAGAGCTCCTGGTCATGGGATGCCCCATGCCCTCCTCTGCAGCCCCACGAGGTACAGCGATCACTGCAAAGGCTTGTGGTGCTTACTGGATCACTGAGAATAATCTAATACCCTTGCACTGGGGAAGGAAATCAGGTCATGTTTCTCAAGGGAGCTTGTACCTGCCCTGCCTGGCCCCAGGATTTGCTGTTCCTCTGCTCCCCTCTTTTGGCTCCAATCATCTCCCTCTCCATAACCTGCTCCACTTTGGATCTCTCCTTGTCGCCTCTACAAACACTGACAGGGTAGTGGCCACCAGCTTCATACACCAGAGAAAGCCCTGCTCTGGGAATTCGATAGTGCCTCCAGCCCCCTCTTCAAACCCTCTGCCCTGTCCATTTGCCCTGAAACCCTCTTTAACATGAGAATCTGCTTATTTCTTTTAGTATTTGGGCAACAGCTTATAACAGCATAAGCCCTGCTTTCCAGTCAGCCCCTGTAAATGCTGCATTAGCAAGAAAAAGTTACCTCTGTTCACTGACACCTCTCCAGGCTCTTACCAAGGAGAAGAGAGAGTCTTTGACTCCCTTTAACAAGTGTGGACACTGAATTGACACAGGTGACTTGGCCAAGATCTTTAGGAGGAGAAGCAGCAGCAGAGCTGGAAGATGTAAGTCCCATCCCAGTGAACTTACCTAAGAACAGGACAGAAACAAAAGTTTATGTGCATGTTGCAAAAGGTGTAGAGGACTGAAGAAAAGAGGAAGGTCAAATCCAGGGTGCAAGGCAGTGTGATGTTCAGATCTCCCTCCTCTCTCACATGTCACTTCCAGTGTCTGCCAGTCCATCCCAGCCTACACCCCCACCACAGTGGAGTGTTCAGGATCTGCTTGCCATGTTCTTGAAAAAGCAGAGCTCTAAAAAAGTGAGTTTTTAATTTTTCCCAAATATTTGCACTGGGGAAAAGGGATGCCAAGCTTAAAATCCACAAGGCCTCGTGTACCTGCACCCAGGAGCTAAAATCCACACGAGTCTCCTGCAATGACCAAAGACTAAAAGAAAGAACATCCCAAATGGAAGCATAGCACAGAACTGTCCCAGCACTGCTGCTCCTCAATCCCAGCTGCTCATTTCCCCCCGCCTCCCATGGGACAACATCCCCTGTATTGGGAAGGCCATGTGGAAAACCTGCCGGGCCTCGAGTACCTGCACTAAGGAGCTAAAATCCACAGGAGTCTCCTGTAAAGATCCACCCAGGCTGGAAGAACAAGCACCCTTCCATGCCTGGGTGATGCTTACATGGTCCTTCAGCACCGAGCTCCTCATGCTGAGCCGTCTCCTTTGGTTTTCCAGTCCGTGCGCGGTGTCTCTCGTGCCTTGATCACAGTCCTGAAGTCCAGAGGGGTGAAAGTGTCGCCTTTCCTCAGTGTAACCACAGCGGTATTCCTGAGGGAAGGGAAGGGAAGGGA
>VXAD01004811.1:487893-524265 GCA_013399195.1 Dicrurus megarhynchus
AAAGGAAAGGAAAGGAAAGGAAAGGAAAGGAAAGGAAAGGAAATCCCTGACGAGTGAGGCAGCGCGGTTGCTGGGCTGTTGCTGCCATCTTCTGCCCACCTGGAACTCCGCTGCTCGCAGCTCCCCCGGCCTTGGCCCACGCCAGGGGAAAGGCGGTAAGGAAAATGCAGGAATACAGGAGTTTAGGAACGGGCTCGTGGTCCCTCGCCGGTCCGTGCGGGGGCACATCCAGGTGTGTGCCGTGCAGGTTGCCCCCTTCAAGCCTTGGCACCGTGGTTGTGGATGCGGACGAGGGGATGCCGAGCCCTGCTGATGGAGGCGGTGCAGGCTCTGCCTGAGGAGCCACATTCGGGAGAGGAAGGGGATAAATACGCTCAGTTAATGCAGTTGCTAAGTGGACTGTTACTAGACACAGCGTGAGCCGTTCACGGTTCTTCCTGAAAACACGGGGAAATCAAATGTTTAATTCAGAGGGAACAGCACGACTGTGTGGTTCCCCTCCTGACACCCATCTAATAAGGGGTTTTTTGGCAGGGAAGCAGAGGAAGTGGTGTGACTGGCACTAAAGCTGTGGCGGCAGAGCGTGTCGTTGATCAGAAGGTAAGGATACAGAGCCATTGTTTTCCAAAACTGCAAAGACTTTTGTCTCTTTGTTTAGCTTTAGTTCTGGATCTGGGCTTTAGTTCTGCCTCAACTGCTGCCTCGCAACCCCCAGATTCCTTTTTCCCCCCTTACCCTGTCACTTTTGGCAGAGTGGGATGCTTGGGGGAAGCATTTCCAAAGAGTGGGCTGTTAAAAGATGTAAAAAACCTACTAAAACAAACCTTTTCCGATACCAAGCCCCACCATGGGTTCAGCTCAACAGATCTTTGGCCTCATCCCTCCTTGGGATTCCTTGTCTCAGGTCTTTAGGCAGGTGCTGTAGCAGATCCCTGCAGGTGTTGTATGAGGACATGGTGCAATTGCCAGCCCCCTGTGGCACAATCTCGCTGATTCTTGGCCACAGGAGGTGGACTCAACCAGGGTAAACAGCAGCAGCAGCTGCTCAGGGGGCAGCACTTGAAGCATAACTCTATGCCTGGGTATTTCAGCTGTCAGAAATTTGCCAAAAAAGCTGGCGTCTTGTCTCTTTGGCACATGTCTGTATAAGCTAAGGTGATCATTTCAGGTTTGCACCTTGATTTTCCCTCCCTCTAAGCAGGGGAAAGCATGCAGGTCCCACGGAGGTGAGGATTGCACAGCGTCCAGGTGGGATGCAGCCAGTGAGAGCTTCAGTCAGCAGCCCTGACCTGTTGAATTTCAGCAGCCTGAAGGTGTCGGGGGCTGCAGGAAAGGCAACTCTTACAAACTAAACCCACACAGATACAGTGCAAACTTCCGAATTGTTCAACACCAACTTTCCACACAGAATTTGGCATTCCTGGCGAACCTGTTCAGTGCTGAGACACCACAGGCCACGTGCAGTGGTGAGTTAATTCCCCACTCCCCTCAGTGGGAAGCATCCTGAGCAGGCCCTGTCACGACGCTGTCTCACCACAGAGCAGCTCCATGTCCTCGTGTCTCCCCTGACGGGCTCCAGGGCAGCAGCTCTGGCTGTGAGCAGCAGTGTCTGTGCCACTCAACCTTCACCAGGGAGCTGCAGTGGGGTGTCCAACTCCTGCAAGTTTCAGTAGCGGCCGCCAGCTGAAATGCCAAGTTCTCCACTCCTCTGGAACATGGACACATCCCCTGACAAAGCCATTGAAATGAAGCAGTGTCCTGAGGTTCATGCGGAGAGATGGCAGCAGGGGAGGGGCCAGGCTGCAGGAAACATTTCTGTGCCTTGATCCACGCCACCCTCCTCCTCCTGCTCCACAGCAGAGGCAATTACATGGGCTGTCTGAACGGTACAGGAGTGACATTTTCAGTACAGCCTGCAGTTAATGTACTCCTGCTTGTAAAGTCAGCAGCAAACACAGGTCCTTGCTTAGCAGAACGTTTCACTTCACTACACCAGAGCTTTGTGCTGGGGCAGAGGGAAAGGGATGGGGCTCCTTTCTGCAGAAGTCCTCCTTGGATGGCAGGACCCAGCGGATGCCTGGTGGCAGGGGGGTTCCCATGGCCTGGAAACATTGTGCCTTTCAGAAATCAATGGCACGTTTTTCCCACTGTGCCATATGCACATTTAAATGTGTACAGAGAAAGAGTTGGTCACACCCCAGCTCCCCACCTGCTTGAGGAAAACCTGTCTCACCCAGCCTGAGGTGCTCTGTGCCTCTCTGAGCAGAGCAGCTGCTGCAGGGGTGCTAGGTGTGCCTTCAGTCTCAGGTGGCAGTGGCAGCTGGGAACGACTCCGAACGGGAGCTGGCTCCGAAGGGCAGCACAAGCCGCAGCAATGAACTGCAGCTGGAGCAGAGGGCAATGCTCACAAGCAGCAGAGCAGTTGACATGGCCATCGAGGCCATCAGTGGGGACAGGAAGGGTTGGGTTCAGAGGCACCTTCAAGCTCATCTCATTCCCACCCCCTGCCATGGGCAGGGACACCTTCCACTACCCCAAGTTGCTCCAAGCCCTGTCCAGCCTGGCCTTGGACACTCCCAGGGATGGGGCATTTGCAGTTTCCCTGGGCACCCTGTGCCAGGGTCTCGCCACCCTCACAGGGAAGAATTTTTTCCGATTATTCCCTCTAAGCATCTTCAAGAAAGCTCTGGAAAGTTGCACTGAAGTAAAAGGCCTCCTCAGCATGTAGGTTATGCCTCAACATTACATGCAAGACCTCCAGCAGGTCCATCTTCTTTCCTCACTCTCCTTGCAGGTTCATGTGGGAGGGCAGGATTGTGAGAGTGGATTTTGCAAGAAGAAAATCCCTCCTCTTCCCCCTAACCTGCTGCTTCTGAAGAACCTTTTGTGCCATGGGAGAATTCCAAGTCCCTACCAGGAGGATATTTTTCCAGTTTTTCCTTTATCTTCTCCATTCCCCAGCAATACCCATCCCCATGTTGGAGCACTGTCCAAGCTTGAAGGGGTAAGCATGGGGAAGACTCTTCAGAATGATTCAAGCAAATCTCCTTTTTTTTTTTTTTTGTAGAAGCAGAGTTTTGTGAGCAGTTAGGCCCCTGGCACAGGAACTCCAGAGTCCTGGTTCTCTAAGAAACAAAAATATTAAATCAAGAAATCCCATTTTCCCCTCACCCTTTTACATCTTCTTTCACTGGGTTGGAGCCAGAGAGCCGTTAACTCCTGGATGGGTACAGCAAGGCCAGAACTGTGATGTGCTTAGTGGCAATGTCATAAAAACCCACTCATTCCCATACCAAAGGGCTTGTGTTCTTAAAGAATAATGTGTTGGGATAATGCTTTAGAAGTGGATTAGTGGATCCTGATGCTCCTTCATTTGCATTTCCCCCCTGGAGCACGTTTGAAGGCCTTCAAATCATTTTTTTTACTTATTCAATGGTATTTTAATCCTTAAGTAATGGCTCAGCTCCACAGAAACATTTACATAGCCACCATCCAGCACACTCAAGGATGTAGAGCAGTGGAATACCCAGGAGCTGGTCTGGTCTTGCATTATTTCAACCCCAAGAGCAGATCCCAGGAGTGGAAAGCCCAGACTCAGATACAGACTTCTTCCTATGCATCATTCTGCCCCTTCCTTCCCTGCAAAGCCCCATGGCCGTCAGCATAAATACCTGTGACTGAATTTGCAGCTAAATGAAGTCTTCAGCCACCCGCTCCAGCACAAGGCCACAGGAAAGGTCACCATCTCCAGGCGTAAGCTGGCCTCTCCCACTGCTTATCCAACCCCATCAGCAAGCTGGGGGCCACTTTTCCCCCCCTGGCAACAGCCTAATTCTGTGTGTGGGCTGCAGACCCTGGGAGCAGAGCACCATGGCTCAGTTCCAGCTGCTTCTCACGGTTTGAGCTGTACAAAGAGCAACTGAGGCCAATCAGGGTCCCACTGGTGCCCATTTGGGAGCCACTGCCATGGCAGGGGTGAAGCACAAGTTGCCCAGAGAAGCTGTGGCTGCCCCTGGATCCCTGGGAGTGTCCAAGGCCAGGTTGGACGGGGCTTGGAGCAACCTGGGGTAGTGGAAGGTGTCCCTGCCCATGGCAGGGGGTGGAACAAGATGAGCCTTAAGGTCCCTTCCAACCCAAACCACTCTGTGATTCTGGATCAGAGCAGTGCCCCAGCAGCTGGACAGAAAGGTCTGAGCTGAAATGGGGACCTAAAAAATGGGAACGCTGGCAGGGTACAGGTTTGTGTGTTTTGAACAGGGAGTGAAGTCCATCCACCACCAGCAGTGGCCAGCAAGGAAGGGACACTGCTCTCCTGCCTTCCCTCCACGTAGCCTGCCACATTCCCAGGCATTTTTGCCTGGGGAGAATGAATGTGCTTGTGATCCTGCCTCAGTCCAGCATGGTCCCAGGAGGGGCCATTACAGACACTGTTACCTTTATAAGAGCCACTGCCAACAAAGGGACCCTGAGACGCCACTAACAAGCTGGCTGTTGCTCTCTGAAGCTTAACAAGAGAAACCTGAGCTACAGCAGACTGTGGAGCCACAACAGTCAAACCATTTCATCTGTCAGTGCTTCAATTTGTCTGTGCTGAGCCCTGCTGTTCCAGCATCACATCGGCTCTGGCTCCACGAGCCGCTTCAGCGCTGCCTGTGCTGCAATACCCCTCCCAGCTTCCTTTTGCAGCAGCAACTCCAGTCCTGCTTGCCAGTGCGTGAGAGCCTGGAGGAAGTTCTTTAACTCCCATCCATCCTTTAAAAGCTTTGCAAATTCATCTCATCACGCACAGCTTCTCATTGCAGAAGAAAAGAAGTGGGTGTTTAGCTTATTTCACTGGTAATAGCAGAAAATGGCTTATTGCAGCAAAGAATTTGTCCAAATAAGCTGTGAGCCATAGCCTTCCTGCAGATAACATCCAGCTCATTTTAGTGCCCTGGAAGCACTCTACAGGTGTCTGCTATTGAAGCATCATTGTACTTCAGATAAATGTGCTGCTTAAAGATAGCTGTCAGCACAGACTGCTGAATAATGCCTACATTTTATACACTCAGGCTGTTCCCCAAGTTATTGGCAACACCTAAACTTGGTAGTCTGACAGCAGAAAAATAGTCAGTGTGATGGTGGAAGAGCAGGACCCCGACCCTGTGGCACCCACTGAGCTTCCAGGAGTGTTTAAGGGCTTTAACAGGTTACAGCCAGGTTACTGCATTTGTTAGCTGTCAGTCATCACCCTTCCATCAATTTGCTCTGGTGGAATCGTGTCTTTGGTGCGCTCAGGTCACGCCACTGGAGGTTCCACATTTCAGCTACACACTGTACGTACAGAAATCCTAAAGAAGCAGATTTTAAGCCAACCTAACAGCATATATTCTTATACAGTATTACCAGTACTTATCACTGAATGCTGCTTCCCTCTGCCATGTTTTCTTTTGTTCTTCCTTTACTCACATAAAAGAATCTTTAAGCCTTGTAAGACTACTATATGTTATAACCGTACCTCTGCAAGGACAGAGAAGCCTTTGGAAGGCTCCCGTTCCTCTTTCACACGTGTTTATTTAAATTAAAATAATAAGCACCTTTATTGGCTCGTAACTCTCAATTATTTTTCAGGTTTTTAGCCCCTACTTCTTAATCTGACATATAACTTCAATAATAATTTCAGTTTAGCTCTTTCTTCAACAGCCAGCCCTACAGCACAGCAGCCTTTTGCTGCTCTAGCTCTCCATAAGCCCTTGCTGTGCCTCTGCTGCATCCCCACCCATGGGCTGGGGCTCTATGTAAGCTCAGCCTGGGGGCTTTTCTTCTTTCTAAGCCATGAGTAGAAACACTGATCTCTAGACCAGCTCAGCACTGTCAGCCTGGCCTTAGACCCTGCTGTTCTGGGCCTGGCCAAGCATGTTTGATTTGGGTGCTTTCCCTGGACCTGATTCCTGCCTGGGGACTGACTTACCACCTGGACTTAAGACCTGTTCCATCCCTACAGAGGTGCCTGATGCCCAGGTTCTCAGGGGGTGTCAGCACTCTCTCCTCCAGCTCCAAGAGGAGGTAAAACCTTGGCTACTTATTTTATATTCTAATGCTAGCAATTTATCATCATTTGTTGCTCTTGCTGAATATTGTCCAGGTGGCTCCTGGGTGGCATCTTCCCTGTGCAGCAGGGGCTGTGGTAGAGCTGGGTGCTTTCCCTTGCAGTGGCTCCGCAGGGTCTGATGCTCCTCTTCACCCCCATCAGGATGTCAGGAGGCACCCTTGGGATCTGTTGCCCATCTGAGCTCCTGTAGCTGAGCCCTGGCACCCTGCGTGGAAGCTGCTGGGTGCTGTGGGAAGGCTGTGCCTCCCACCCAGGCTTCCTTGAGCTGAGCTTGGGGGTGCAGCCAGCTGCTCGGGGGCAGTGGTGGGAGTCTGCTCTTGCTCGCTGAGCAGGTTGCTATTGCCTCCTCCTGAGCAGCTGCTCCTCAGCCTCACGCTGGGGTTGCCGAGCAATTTGGGAAAGGAGTGCATTGTTGGCAGGGTGTTTCACACCCCTGCTAGGCAGAGTTAAGTCGTGGGGGGGGGGGAATTGTGACTTGCCACAGGCTGCTGCCTTTTTCAGCAACTGTGAAGGATTTCTTTAGTTCCTCAAAATGTCTGGAGTTTTAGTACTTACAATCAGCAAAAATTGGAGTGGAATATCAACGGAGCACAGCTTTCAGAAACTCATTTTCTTTTTCCTTTCAAACTGACAATAGGATTTTAAGAAAAACTTTGAATAATGGATATACTTTTGAATAATGGATGTTTCACAGCCGAAGTCCCTTGACTTTTCTTTCTGTGCCTGAATGAGAAGCCTTTTAATTGCACAACACGTGGCAAGGAGGTACAAAACGCTTTGTGTCTTGTGCTGCTGATTAACTGATGCATATACTCCCATTAAACATTCAGAGAGGGCTAAGTGTATCCCAGCCCGAAGCTGTGTGCTGTGCACGTTGGGTTTTTATCAGCCAAGACTCTGCCATGAGATGTTTTGTGATTTTCCTTGTCCCTGTCATGGCTGCTCATAATTTTCCTCTCTTTTGTGTGTGTGTGTGTGCACTTTGGATCTTTTCTGCTTCTGGGGAGGGTTTCTTCCACCTGGAGAGCTTGTACCTTGTGCTCTGGGCTCATGCAGTGGGCTGCGAGGTCACCTTGTGAAGTGAAGGAGACTCCTGAGCTTAGACTGTGGAATAAACTCTGTTCTCCCAAATAGCAGTGGTTTTCTTAGCCAGGGTTTTGCTGAGAAACAGTGAAAGAGGTGCCTGGTGCCTGTGCCAGGCTGGATGCTCTGCCATGGTGGGATGGAGAAGCTGCAGTGCACGGAGCACTTGGAGCCCCCCTGGAAATTATCGGTGTGGGATGCAGGCAGGGGAATTAGCAGGAACAGCAGTGGTCTGGGTATTCCTTGCTCTCATTCCATCATGTTGCTGTCTGTCCTTGGAGCTGGCTCTTGTCCAAGTTAATTCAGCTTTCATGAAAGTTTAACTCTGCTGCAGAAGGGAAGAGACAAGTTGCCGTGCCCCTGAAAAAATGTAAAGGGTGGTTTGGGGTCAAGTTTTTTTTTTGTCCTCGGTTTCCCCAGTTCTTGGTGCAGTGCCCAGCACTTTGAGTGAGCCCAGATGGGCTCAGCAGAGTGAAACCCTGCTGTGTCAGTTCTTCTCCAACTTCTGTCTGCACAAAGAGAAAAACCCCCAACAAACCCCAAAACTTAAAACAAGAAGGTATGACCCCATCAGCTCCCCAGTTTTCTTTCCAAGCCCAAATTCGGGCTGAGGACCAAGCCTCAATGAATCAATGCTGCTGGAGCCTGGCTCTGTCCTGCTCCCAGCCCTCTCTCTGTGTTCTGGCTGTGAGGGAGCTCCGTTTGCAGAGTGAAATCCTCTGAGTCTGGGCTGTTTTAACTCTTGGCATTACCCCACGGAAGAGCTACGGAGGCAGCCTGGGGTGGCACAGAGGGTCCTGGGGGCTCCCTGCTGTCAGGAGTTTCTCTTTTGCTGAGAGGTTTCTGTGATCCTTGCCTCTGCAAGCCATATTCATCTGGATTTCTGGCTTTAGGCAGAGCTTGTTCTCTCTCAATTTTGCAGCTTCTCGCCTTGGAGTACAACCGCAATTTAGCTTTATTTCACAAAATTTGACATGAGTGGAGAGCGTGATTTACTGGCCTTGGAGGATACGGTGTGTGTAACTGTGGAGGGCGTAAGTGGCTTTTCATGGCAGAGGAGCCATAAATTGAGATGGAAAAAAAAACCTGAGGGAAACGTCGCTGTCCAACTTTACAAGGTAGCGGTAGGAGCAGGACACAGCCGAGCGATCTGTAACTGTCACGGCTCTTTATTGCCCCTGATTGCCTGGAATAAAGCTCCTCCGTGGCTCACACAGGCAGGGCAGCAGCCTTGGAGGGTCTGGCGAGACACAAGGTGGCAATGTTTTCAAAAGGACGCCCTGGAACTCCTCCGGGCTGAAGGTTTGCAGCCGATCAGCTTTCCTCGCTCTGGCTCTTGGTGGACGCCTTGGGAAAGGGTCTGTGCCCGGCTCGCTGCCTCCGTGGCCACCAGCAAAGGAGCCTGAGGGTGAGTGGGGGGCTGCTGTAGCCCTGGCCTCGTGGTCCGACCCAGAGCTCGGCATCCCTGCCCTGCTCCCCCACGGCACAGACACCTGCAGGTGTCTTCTGGGTTTCTGGTGATTCTTCTGGGGCTTGTTTTGACATCTGCATCCCCCTCTTTGCCTTCTGTGCCCTCCACACCTCCCAACCGACCCAGATCCACAGGGACAGGTTAGAGCAAGGAGTTTTTAGACAAGGAATAACAACCTTCTCTTGGTTTTTGGTTTTTTGGTTTTTTACTTAATGCCACAAGCAAAGCTGCAGGGTTTGTCTCACTTACAAATTAATTTTCCGTGGTCGAGCAGGGGGTGGTGTGGGGCAGGTGGAAGAATCACCTCCGCTTGGTTTTTTGCGTTTGCCTGACGAATATTTCCGGGTCCCTCGGTTTTAGGTGTTAATTTTCAGCCTAAAGGTTGCAAGGCATTGCAGTGTGGCACGGGCAGGGGCAGCGTGACAGTCTCCAGGCTGCTGGGGCTCGTTTTATCTGCAAATGGCTGCATTTGCAATGTGTAATGATCTCTGCGAGGCAGTTAGAAGCGAGATAAACATCAATTTTATGGCTGGGAAAACATAAGGGGTGTTGCACAGGGAAACGAGAGGACCTGAATACTGAAAACTCTCCTCTCTGCTGCTGGGTTTAGCTCTCGTCTCCCCGGGGGCCCTGTGCATCCCAGCCCCTTCCCGCGGTGGCTCCGGGCAGGGGAGGTGCTGCAGAGCCGGCCGTGATGGGATGCAGGAGCTGCACAGCCTCTCCTTTAGGGGTGGGGGATGCAGCTAGCCAGGACTTAGTATTCACAGCCAAGAGTTAGGGAGGGTTGGCTGAAATGGGAATGAAGTAAGGCCAACATTAGGAAGTTTTTTGGGATTAGCTTGAGAACAGGAGCTCATGCAGAAGGCCTAGGTCACGGTTCTGCTGCATCCAGACTGGGGATGTGTTTTGATTTTCACAAATAACAGCTTTTTGCAGCTCTGTTTCTTCACCAGACACAATGCAGGGTATAAAATGCTTTTCCTAATATGTTGAATGCCTCTGGAATGCAATTAATATTTTGCCCAAGTCTCCAAAAAGTAATAGGCGTGTCTGGAAGCTGCTGAACACAGCTGTGTGTGTGCAGGGGGGTGGTGGGGAGGGACAGCTCAGTCCACCCGAGCTGGAAACGACCTCACGTAGGGAAGGAAGGTGCAGAACCATCGGTGGGAACTGGAGCTCTCAAAGTGGCTGCAGGAAGACGTGGAGTGGTGCTGTGATGGTCGGGTCACACCCACGGGATGGTGCTGGTGCTTGTAAATGGGAGCAGACCACATCTCAGCTGCTCCAGGAGCTACCCCTTCCTCCCACCAGGATGCCCGTGGCCTGGGAAGCTCCAAATGCCACCCCCAGCTGGAGCAGGGGCTCTCACAGCTCCTTCCCTTTGAGCCTGGGAGGGGTAATCAAGCTAATTATTAATCAGCTGCCATTGAGCCTGATCGGGGGTGAGGGCTCTCCCCATGTGGTGCAGGTGCTCAGCCTGCCTGGGAACCTGAGGCCTGGGTGGTTTTTGTTTTCTTGCTCTGTGTGACACGAAATAGGCTGTCAAGGGTCTCAGAAGCTGGCAGCACATTCAGGGCTGGCGTTTTTGCTGTGTAGAATATTTAAGATGAGTTGTCACGTTTTATGGAGCTCATTTGCTACTTGCATTTCTTCCCTGCGTGATGCTCAAGACATGTCCACCAAAAACAAGGTGTTTGTTTACATATATATTTTTCACATTTATAGGGGGCTGAAGCTCAGAGATTAACAAAGCGTCCTATCAGTTCTGCTTAAAAAAATAAACCTCATCTCAGAACCGAGTGCAAACAACATAAATCACCTCAAAATAGCTTCAGGTGCTGCAGCCACCTGAATTTCTGCTCAGGTTACAAAGGTTTCAGACGAGGTTGGGTTTGGTGTGGGGGACTGACCTGAGAGCCTGGGGCTGTCTGTGATCAGGGCCCCGAGGAGCTGCACAAACGCACCCTGGGCATGAAGAAAAATGTTTTCCCGCCTAATCTTGTTACTGTAACAACAGCAGTGAAATCTTTTAAAGCAGAGAAACGCGATGTTTCAGCGCGATAGCGGTGTCCCTTCAGCTCTGTGACAAATGCTATCTGTAGCACGTGCTGCCTGCCTTGCCATAGTCCTGTGAGCTTGATGGCAGTCCTGGGGCACAGGGCTTGCATTTCCAGGAGAGCTGTGACTCCTTTAAAATAGTAATTTCTTGGCTAGATGTGATGACGTTGAAAGGTTATCCTTTTCTTCCCCTCTTTTTCTAGCCCATAAGAGCCTTTTATCTCTGGTCTTTCTCCTGTCATTTTCATTCCCCAGCCCCTTTCCTTGGCTCTTTCTTTTTGCAACACACTTTCCTGCTCTTGCCTTAAAGTTGGTGTTCCCCTGTCCATTTTAAACCACTTCTGCTCAAAGCTTTATGAGAGCAGAGTTTCTTACCTCTCCCTCCCTAGCAAGAACAGGAGCAGTTTCCACACATCTCAAACACCAGCATCACAAGTTGCAGCTGTTTCTATGCAAGACAAGCTCCCAAACCTTCCTTGTAATCCAAACCTCCCAGGTTAGGCTGGCAACAGCAGCCTGAGGATCACAGAGTTGGAGTAGTTTGGGTTGAAAAGGACTTTTAGAGGTCATCTGGTCCAACTCCCCTTGCAGTGAGCAGGGACATCTTCAACCAGATCAGGTTGCTCAGAGCCCCGTCCAACCTGACATCCAACACTTCCAGGGATGGGGCAGCCACAGCTTCTCCAGGCAGCCTGTGCCAGGGCCTCCCCACCCTCACTGTCAAAAACTTCTTCCTTATATCTAATTTAAATTCAACCCCCTTTTCAACATCTTTATGTGATGCTGATTGAGCCCCACAGGCTCCCAGTGTAGATTTGTGCTGTTGCTAGAAAACGGGTTGGAAACATCCAGCAGTCACCTCTTGGCTGGAAACCTAAAATTATTAGCCAGAGACCAAGTGGAAGGAGATTATTTGTGTTTATGAAATATCCTATCAATTAGTGTATTTTTAAAGTGCAATTCTCATGGTTTCTAGGGATCCTGTCTCTCTTCCCCTGAGACCCGATCTGTCCATAACAGACCTTTTACTTCAAAACCTCCCGAAGTTTTGAAAGGCAGCTGTGAAATGGAGATGCTTAATTCCATTCTGCTGCAGCAGCTCAGCAGCATGAAGACAGCGCTGCCCTGGTTTGTGTTTCTCCCAGTCAGATTTCTGTACGGCTGAGTGCTGAGGATATTTTTTTTTACTTGAAATCTTCAATTCTGCAGAGACCGAGCGCTTATTTCTTAGGATCACCAGGGAAAATTTCTTACTCTCCCAGCAGGGTGGAAATTTCAAGGTCTGAAGCTATAATGCGTTTGGTCTTTCAACATCATTAAAGGAGGGGGTTTCTGACAGTGCCACCATGATGCAAAGCAAACTCTCCTGCCTGTGAATCCCAAATCAGTCTGTGCTGTGGTGTTACAGTGGAGGTAGTTTGGAGGTTCTGGGAAAGGGGGAGAAGGTGGCACATCAGTAAACTGCTGGGTGGCAGACGACGGACCTTATATCTAGCTTTTAATGTGGTTTTCTATGATATCATTTGCCTTAATTTGCTCATTTTCTCGTTTTTTAAGGTGCCTAGGGGAGTTCAGGGTAGGGTCTCCAGGCAGGAGTCCCTGGTCACTTAGAGAACAAGGCCATTATAATGCTGTAATGACTGAGATGAGGCAGTGCTGGGGTGGAGCCCAGCTCCACCCTGCCCAAATTCTGCCCTGGGCAGTACATGGTGGGATGGACGTTTTCTGCTTGACCTGTGGCTGGGTCTGCGTTAAACCAATCAGGTTTTATTTACTATTATTTAGGAAGTGTGAGGATGTATAGAGGAAGACACTTCATAGAACCCTGGAATGGTTGGAAGGGACCTTAAAGATCATCCCATTCCATCCCCTGCCATGGGCAGGGACACCTTCCACTAGCCCAGGGTGCTCCCAGCCCCGTCCAGCCTGGCCTTGGACACTTCCAGGTATCCAGGGGCAGCCACAGCTTCTCTGGGCACCCTGTGCCAGGGCCTCCCCACCCTCACAGGGAAGAATTCCCTCCTAACATCTAATCTGAATCTCTGCTCTTACAGCTTAAAGCTGTTCACCTTTGTCCCATCACTATCAGCCCCTACTTACTTCACGGCATTAAAAAACTCCCCAGGAGAAATATCTGGCTTTTTCTGAGCTCGGAGGTCTGCGTGCTCCTTATCTTGGGTGGGAGGAGACCCAGGTGATGGGAAAGGTGCCCCTCAGGATGCCAAGAGCAGCGTGAATCCCCCGGGAGCCGAGCGAGCGGCCGGCGCAGGGCGGAGGAGCGGAGGCTGCCCTTTGCCCACTGGCCCATGTGGAAGTGGACTTTGGAAGTGGCAACAGGGAGCAGAGGAAGGGCCCCGGCGGCCTCTGAGCAGGTGTGTGCGGCTGCTGCGGGGGGAGGATGGTGGTGGGAACCCCTGGCCAAAAACTGGGTGGGGGGGGCCCGTGGTGGGACTGAAATAATGGGAGCCTGGGTGTTTGCACCTGGGGGCTATTTAGGGCGAGGGTGGCACCTAGAAGGGCACAAACTGAGCCACCTCTGTTCAGACCTGAGCGTCTTCCAGTCCTGAAATTACCCCAAAGCGCCTTAAACCTTGAGTGGGAGGAGTGAGGAGGGGTTCAGACAGCATCTGGCCATCTCCCTGCCCTGGGGAGGCCTGCAGTGGTGGGGGCACTTTGGGTACTGATGCTGCAAGAGGACAGGTGGGGGGCTGGAGGGTGACATCCCCTGGCAGCTGGGGCTTCACCCGTGTGCTGCCCTGGGCTCTCCTCGGCATTTCCTCTTCTGCATGGGACTGTTGTAACTAAATCTAAATATACAACTAAATATATAGCTAGATATAACTAAATATATAACTAAATTCTGCTCAGAATTCTTCCTGGAGCTGAAAGGCAGGAGGAAACCCCTGTTTCCACCCCCTCCCATAGCTCACAAGAACAAACCTCTGTTTCTCCCTGCTTGCTCATTTCTTTGAGCAAAACTCCTTGTCCTGCTCGTGGCTTTGCCCCTTCCCTTCCTGCACATCAAACGGGGTTTCAGTGCTGTCTCACAGAGGTGAGGGGGATTTCTCACCCTCTCACAGCTTGGCGGGGGGGCTCTGAGTGCTGGGGCTTTGGAGCTGGGAGTGCAGAAGGATCCCACCTGGGTATAAGGGGGCTTTCCAAGGAAGAGAGGGACGAGTTTTATAGCAGGGCCTGTAGCAACAGGACAAGGGGTGATGGTTTTAAATGGAAAGAGGAGAGTTAGGTTAGGTGTTGGGAAGAAATTCTTTCCTGTGAGGGTGGTGAGGCCCTGGCGCAGTTTGCCCAGAGAAACTGCTCATCCCTGGAAGTGTTCAACATCAGGTTGGAGAGGGCTTTGGGCACCCTGGTCTGGTGGAAGGTGTCCCTGCCCACGGCAGGGGGTTGGAACCAGATGATTTTTAAAGTCCCTTCCAACCCAAACCATTCTGAGATTCTTGTTCTGGGAAGAGCTGGATGTCTGTTGCTTTCAAAGGCAGACCATTTCATCCTGGTGTTTTAAGGGGAGCTTCAAGTTAAGGAAGATGAAGAGATGACTTTTCCTTGCCTCTGGGCATTTTGGAAAGGATCCTGGGTTTCCAGGATGCTCCCAAAAAGCAGAGAGTAGCTGGCAATGGGCTTCAAAGGGGGCTTTGCGGGGCTTGAAAAGCTGCTGATCCAACACACTGTGACTTATCATTTGCAGGCCACTAAAGCCATTTGGGGCCTAAGCTCCCCAAAACCAGAGAGGATTTTGCTGGCAAGCTTGTGATGGAGCCCTGGGCCCCCGTCCAGCCGCCGCAGCCCCGGGAGAGGCCGGCAGCCCGGGGGCCGTGGGCAGAGGGGCCCCCGGCACCGCTCCGGCGGCAGCTCCTGCGCACAGGGCAGGCTCCTCGCCCCGGCTCCTGGCACGGGAGCCACCTCCCTGGCCACCCCCGGGACGAGGGCCACCAGCCCCGGGGTGACACCCGCCGACCGGCGTCCCGCGCCGAGCGCTGTGACAGCAGCTTCCCCAGCCAGCCCGGCCCCAGGTGAGAGCTGCTCCTGCTGAGCCCCCTTCGTGGAAACCTGCTCAAAATGAGAATTGCCCATTTCACTGCTCATGGGTCCTGCCCTTGTGGCTGCACAGGGACACGGTGTGTCAGCAGGTGATGTCCAGCTATTCAAGGAGCCCATGACTTCTGTATTCAAGGCTGTGTAGCATTTGCAGCACTGATTTCTTCTTAAAACTGTGACTTGTGTGGTTGCTGTTTGACAAGCTCCGTCTCAGTCCCGAGGTGCCTTTTTCTTACAGATTTGATTAAATGCAATTCTTTTTTCCTAAGTGCAAGGTGAACAATAAAAATACAAGCGGTAATATAGGAGCAGGAGGCAGCCTGCAAGCTCAGCTGCTGAAACAGTGGAGAGTGGACGGATAAAATGTGGGCTGGAGGATGCTCTCAGTGCTGAGAAAGAGCTTTGAGTGCTCCAGCAAATCTGGGTTGATTTGCCTGAGTTATTGCCCTCAGTGAATGATGGAGTCAGCACGTGGGGTTTTGTGCTGAGGTGGTACGATGCAGATGGGATATTAGGAAGTAAATTTTCTCTCTGAGGGTGGTGAGGCTCTAGCACAGGTTGCCCAGAGAAGCTGCCCCTGGATCCCTGGAAGTGTTCAAGGCCAGGTTAGACAGGGCTTGGAGCAGCCTGGGCTAGTGGAAGGTGTCCCTGCCCATGGCAGGGGTTGAAATGAGATGACCTTTCAACCCAAACCATTCTTGGATTCTATAAAACTGGGCATCACCTGAAGCTGCAGTGCACAGCTTTCTCGTAGGTGGGGATGGGGAAGCATCCAAACCTCCTCCTGCTCCTTCCAGGTGTGATGCTGGACCAGTTTCTGGCCCTGCCACAGAGCAGGGCACCTGGCTTTATTTTCATCCCCTTTTCTGCCTCCAAAGGTGCCGAGCAGGAGGGACCCTAGATGTGACCCTGCAGTGGTGCCCCTCCTTCCCCAGATCAGCGTGCTGTGTTGTTTTCCAGGCAAGGCTATGAAGACTCCCCGTGGCAGTACCCAGCAGCTGGCTACGGGGATGGCTACCCCTACCAAAGCCACCAGTGGCAGCCGGTGGCGTGGCAGGATGACAGAGGTGCGGGCTCTGGGGATGGAGGCAGCTTGCAGGAGGAGTGGTGCTTTCTCCAGGATGGGTTCTTCTCCCAAGGCTTGCACATTTCCAGGGCTTTCTCCTGCCCACACTCCTGGGTACAGCACTGGCTCCCTGCTTGCATTTAGGACGTGTGAGCAGGAGCCAGGTGCACCCAAGGGATGTTTGATCTACATTTCCGTGGCTAAAAACCTGTGTCATTCCTGGTTTCGGCCTGAGTTTGATGGTGCTGTGTGATCAGGGCAGCCAGGGCCTCTTCTTTGCTCTTCCTGGGCTGAACAGAAGGGGAGGGAGGAAAGAGAAAAGCACATCAGTGCTGTGTTGGCAAATGTGTCCAGGGCGTTATCACATCTCCAATGTGCTGGGATAATTTGGAAGCAAACTGGGTGGGCATGGCAAATTGCCTGACTCACGGCTTTTCTTTTGCACCTTCATTGTTGCTCTGGAGGGATGGTGCTGAATCTTGATTCTCTCTAGACCTGAGGCAGCGAGAGTCTTACGGCAAGAGTTACCGGGACCAGCACTACTACAGGGGCTACCACCCCAACCTGGCCACAGGCCCCCCAGGGCAGGACAGGTAAAGCTGGGAAGTCTGGGCAACCTCGTGAAACCACCTGCTGCTAAGTTAGCAGGTTGGTGGGTGGTTCAAGAACCTCAGACCTTCAGCGTGTCTCCCTTTGCTCCCACCTGCAGGACACAGACCTACAGCTCCTATGAGGAGAGCTACATCTCCACTGCCAGGAGGGAAGGCACAGGGGAAGGAACCCTTGGCAGTGATTCGGGGGAGGCTGGTGGCCAGCCCAAAGAGGTAACCTCAAAATGGGCGGGGGTGGAGGACAGGAATCTCTCAGAGATTTGGGAACAATCCATATGTCCCCCTCCAGGCTCCTCTCCACGTAACAAGTGACAGAACAAGAGGAAACAGCCTTAAGTTGTGCCAGGGAAGGTTTAGATCGGACACTAGGAAATGTTTCTTCGACAAAAGGGTTGTCAAACCCTGGCACAGGCTGCCCAGGGGGGTGGTAGAGGCACCATCCCTGGGGGGATTTTAAAGACATATAGATGTGGCAGCTGGGGACATGGTTTAGTGGTGAACATGGCAGTGCTGGGTTAATGGTTGGACTCGATCCTAGAGGGCTTTTCCAACCTTAATGATTCCATGATTCCATGATTCCATGATTCTACCCTTCCTAGGGAGCTGACAGCTGTGTGTCGTTGTCAGCTCTGTCCTCCAAGTCATGCTCCATCACTCCTGTGTCCTGATTGCTGGGTTTTGCCAAGAGAAAATTAAAAGATCAAATCGAAGCTGCTCTGGTGATTTTGCTCCTGGGTGATGCTTTTTTGGGTTTCCAAGCCCCATCTCCTTGGCTGTGTGGAGGAGCTCACGTCAGGGCTAGGAAAGCTGTTGGACTACAGCTGTGGCTGGGATAAATGATTTTTCTATGCTGTTGGGTGAACCCAATCTGGTACAGGGTGTGAGCTGCTCAGGTGGGAATTGGCTGTGCTGTTCCTGCTGGGCACTTTCCTGGAGCAGCAGAGGCTGCCCCACTGCCTGGCAGCAGGAAAGCAGCAGTGTCCCTGGTTTTTGAGCCAGGTTTGTGTGCTCTCCCTTCCCCACAGCCCTCGGGCCAGCCCAGCCTGCTCCTGCAGTACCACGAGTCAGGACTCAGCTCCAGCAGCCATGAGCTCAGCCAGTACATCCGTGACGGTGCCGACCACTACGACCCCGTGCTTCCAGGGTCCTGGAACGTGGGACAAACAGGTGAGGTGTGACGGGGGGCTCTGACAAGGGGGAAGCAAGGGAATAAATGGCTGGTGGTAGGATATTGGCTGTCTCTCAGCTTGGTCCTCTCCTGGAGGAGGCTGTGCAGGCACAAGGCATGACTGGGGGGCTGCAGGGTGGGTGAATGGTCCGGGGGCTCTGCCTGGGCAGGTGTAGGAGCTGCTGGGCACACCTGTTGCTTTGGGGGACAATTCTTGCACTGAGGGGTCAGCGGAGGGCTACTTAAAGTGGGGGACAAGGCTGGGACCTGGCCAAGTCCTCCATAGTGGATGTGGTGTGGGATCAGTGTGAGGGGCTCACAGTGGCCTATGTGTCATTGCAGGGGGGCCCTCGATGTCCACCCCGACCCCAGCAGTGCCCCTCAAGTTCCCAGAGCTGCACACTGCGCTGTGCTTCGGAGCCGGGGGCCACCTGGTGCTGGTGTGTCCCCAGCGCCCTGCCGAGGGACTGCCACCCCGAGTCGAGCTGCACAGCCTGGAGGTAGGACACAGCTGGCCCTCCAGGCCCCCTTGGTCCCCTCCCTGGAGTGGCTGCTCTTGCCCTGAGGGATGCAAACATGGTTCATAACCCAAGCGGCCTCCTCAGCAGCCTTCCCGTTCCTTGCTCTCCATCTTCTCTCCATCCCACGTGGACTCTCGAGTCTCCATGGTGCCAGCCTGTGCCTGGGCGTTGCCTTCAGCCTTCAGCTCTGTAACCCTTGGTGCCTGTGACCTGCTCACAGTGATCTGCTGGAGCAAGTCCAGATGTGGTCTGCACCTCTCCAAAGGACAACTCCACTCATCTTCCTGAGCTGCTCCAGTACAGAGGCCACATCCATCCCCTGAGTCTGCCACAGCATGCCTCCAGAAGGAGGCAGGTGCCATCTCAGCAGACATTTCTTTGCTGGACCTTAGCACTGGAGTCCATGTGATAGTTCAGGGGCTGTGCTCTGCCCCTTAAGACAGCCCAGGGTTCACTGGCACTACTGAACCCTTGGCCAAGGCACTGGCTTTCAAACAGCCCAGCTGGGGCTGGTCTGATTGCTGGAGTCCAGCTGCTGAATTTACTTTTGTTTTTTAGGCAATCCTTCATGGCACAGAAGAGCTGGAGGAGCTGCAAGCCTTCCCGGGGCCCCTGGCCAGGTATGGCAGCACAGCAGGTCCAGGAGCTGTGTCCTCCTGGCTGTCTCCTTTTTGAGGAGACATGAGCTCAGGGCAGACTCCAAGGGGCCCTGTGGTTTTGAGATATCTGCAAAGGCCATGTCTAAGTTCAGGTTGGGAGCCCAGCCCCTTTGATGCAGTGTGGGTTGGTTTGGACTGTAGGACATGGTTTTTTTGAATATTCATAGGATGTGGGTTTAGTGTGGTTTGTACATCTGACCTTATTTTGTACTCATTTTGTCCCAGAAAAATGATTTTTTTTTTGGTTTCTTTGGATGTCTAAAGCCGTGGGTCAACTTGTGGTTTAGCTTCTCCTAAGGTTTTTGTCTGAGCCTGGGATGGCTGACCCAGGATGTACCTTCACCCAGCGTGAGCCTGGGCATGAATCAGGGTGTGTTGCACCAGGTTGTCCCTATTTCATCCTGGTGTAACCAGGATGTCTTCTAAGCAGGGAGAGAAAAGGAAAAAGCATTTCCTGAGCAGAAGAGCTGTGTATACACAGAGGCTGGGTGGGAGATCTGGAGCTCCCCCTGTGCTCTGCTCTCGTGAGACCCACCTGGAGTGCTGCAAACTGTTCTGGTGCCACCAGCATAAGAAGGACATGGAACTGCTGGAGCAAGTCCAGAGGAGGATAAAGGGACTGGAGCAACTTCCCTATGGAGACAGGCTGAGGAAGCTGGAGAAGAGGAGGCTGTGTGGAGACGTCACAGCACCTCTCACTATCTGAAAGGGCTACAAGGAAGCCAGAGAAGATCTCATTGCCAGGAACTGTAGTGACAGGACAATGGGGAATGAGTGCAGATGGAAAGAGGGGAAATTTAGGTTGGATATATGGACAAAATTCTTCCTTGTGAGGGTAGTAAGGCCTCAGGTTGCCCAGAGAAGTGATGGATGCCACATCCCTGGAAGTGTTCAAGGCCAAATTGGACAGGGCTTGGTCTAGTGGAAGGTGTCCCTGCCCATGGCAGGGGGGGTTGGTAGAGGACTAGATGAGCTTTAAGCTCCCTTTCAACCCCCAGACCATTCTATGATTGCAGGTTACCACTCGTGCCAGAGGGTGCATCGGGAATCTCCATATAATATGTTGGAATGATTGAGCCAAGATCGACATCTCCATCTGCAGTTTCTTCTCTCTCCTGTCTCATCCACTCTTTGTTTCTAACTGTATGGTTATTTTATTGTATGGCAGTGGTTCTGCCTGGCTTGCACGTAGCTTAAGGGTTTCTGTTTCGGTCACAAAGGGTTTCTGTGGTCACAAGAGGGACCCTGCACTCTGCCTCCACAACAGATTGTGCCTGCTTCTGCAGCCTTGGACATCCACAGATGTAATGGCAGCGCAGCAAATCCAAGCAGTTTCTTTGCAGATGGATGGAGGAGAATATTATCAGGAGGGCAAAGAGTGGGTTTGAAATGCTCTTTGCATCCCTGAAACACAGAAATCTTCTAAGAGTCACTATAAATTTGAGTGTGTTTGAACTCAAGAGTAGTCATTCGTACTGGGGATCATCTTTCCTGCAGCTCTTGCTTGGAGTCTTTGGCATCCCCATCAGTGAACCTGGGGACTGAGCCTGAATGATGTCCTGTATTGCTTTGCCTTGGGTTTGTCTGACGCCTCTTTGTGCTGCTGTAGGGAAGATCTGCACAAGGTGGATGTGATGACGTTTTGCCAGCAGAAGATAACCACAGGCTGTGATCTCTCAACACAGAGGGGCAGAGATTCCTCTCTCCTCTGGAAATTCCTGGTCCTCCTCTGCCGGCAGAATGGGGTATGTAAGCACCACCCGTGTATTCTTTTTCCTGTCGGAGCTCTTAATGAGAGAGATGGGACTATTGCAGTCATTCATGGTTTATTGCTTAAAATAACAAACAGGGCACCAGTCTCCGAGGTGTGAGATTTAGCTACAAGCCGCCATGACCAGGAATAGTCACAAGATTTAGGGTTACAAGACAATTTATAACTTTCTAATCCAATAGACACTTAGAATGAAACTTTGTTTTGACTTTATAACCTATCACCTCTGGTAGTTTCTCCTGCACTGCGGTGGTCTCTTGACCAATAATGTGTCCTGTCACGTACACCTATATACTTCTATTGTAACATCTGAATTCTTAACTTGATACTATAAAATCACATTATTCTACTTAAAACCCTTCACCATAACACACGATACATATTCTCACTTATAACTACAGAAACTCAGGTTTGTAATTCTCTTGCTTAATGTCCATAAATCTCTGTCAATTAAGACAGACCTAGTTTCTTCCAGGGTTGTAAATCAAGCCCACCATTATCTGTAGAAGCTTTTACTCTTCTGTTTCCCACAGGGGTAGGTATCCCATGGAGGGGGATGACCCTTTTGATCTCGGAAATGAGACAAGTAATATGTCCCTTAGGTGCCTCTTGATCCAGTTGCTGTTTTTGGGGAGGAGGGGTGTACCTTAAGAGAATCCCATTCCCATGCCACTATCCATGAGTTTGATGCTGCCTGAATGTTTGGAGCAAATCCTTCTCCGTGATTGCTTTTCATCCTCGGGAACTACCAACAGCCCAATGAAGGGGACTGGTGCCACCTCCATCGAGGAGCCAGCACTTACACTTAAAAGGGGGCCATTCCCTCAATCCACCGAAATCCACCCAACCCAGTCTGTAGCTGCTTGTTGGAAGCAGGTGGATGAGGTCGTCAGAGGGAGCGTTGTGAAGGTCTCGCTAATTGTGCCGAGCCCCTTTCCTTCCCAGCCCGCGCGCTGGTGGCCCCAGCTGGTGCTGGTGGGGGGATGCGCTGGGAGGAGGACGCAGGTGTGAGAAGGGCGCGTCAGCCTTTGCTCGTGGGGGGGCCTGCACGTGCCTCATTCCTCCCCTTCCCCAGTCCATGGTGGGCTCGGACACGGCGGAGCTGCTGATGCAGGACTGCAGGCGCCAGGACAAGTACAAGAGGCAGGACCCTGCCATGGGCCTGATGGACGACGAGTGGGCGGCGCGCCAGCCGGGCACGCTGGACCTCATCACCGGGGAGGTCCCTCCCGTTGTGGAGACACAGGCACAGATAGTGGAGAAGTTCACCAAGCTCCTCTACTATGGCAGGAAGAAAGTAAGTGGTGAGTGGGACCCAGGTCATGGGGCTGAAGGTTTTTTTCCTTGGGCCTGTGGGCCTCTTCAGGCAGGTTTTGAAGGGAAGGGTGGTCGAGAAGTGACTTGTGGTTGTGGGATCAACCCTCCAAGCTGTGTTTGTACAACAGGGCTTATGGCAGTGATTTCCCACCACTGGGAGCTGGGATGGGAGACCCAAGTGAAGATGAGATGCAGAGGCTTTTAGCAGCACTTCTACCACGTTTAGTTTCATAGAGTCCTAGAACGGTTTGGGAGCTTAAAGGTCATCTTGTTCCAAACCCATCTGCAGCTATGTGAACTCACGGGATGCCTAAGGCAGAAGGAGGAGAGAGGAGGGTTGGATGCAGAGCAGCTTGGGTGCCCAGACTGGGATCCCACAGCATGGAGAGCTAACAGGCAGCACAGACCTGGAAATCTAGGAAACACCACATTGCTTTGAAGGTCCACGTTCTTGTAAATTTTCAAGGTAGAAAGACAAAGGGACCTGGAAGAGATTTGAACATGGAAAAGACTTTTGGAGGCTGCTACTTAAAGCCAGAGCAGTTATTGGGGCTCTTCTCCAAGCTGGGGGAACAGAGGAGCAGAGGAGGGGGGGAGGCAGAGTTGGTGCACACCCTATTTCTTCTCCCCCTCAACTGCAGGAGGCTCTGGTCTGGGCCATGAGAAACCAGCTGTGGGGCCATGCCCTGTTCCTCTCTAGCAAGATGGACCCTCGGACATACAGCTGGGTCCTCACCGGGTAAGTCGGAGAAGCTAAAGCAAGGTAGGATGTTCCATGGCTGGCTTTCCAAGCCTGTTATCCCTTCAGTGCCCCCTGACCTGGAAAAGAGCATTGATTCCAGCTGGAGCCCTTCCAGAGGGGGCAAAGTGGACAGAGGGCATCCATCCAGATAGGCCCGAGTCGTTCAGGCTTCCCAACAGGACAAGAGAAACCAAGTTGGGGGCTTGAAAGCAGGAGGAAAGCCATTCCCTGGAGATGGAGGGTTAATTTATTCTGAGTCTTCGGCTTTGCCCATGCTGCCCTGGCAAAGACAGCCACGGGGCAGGGGCAGCTGAGCCATCTTCCCTGTGAGCCAGCCCTGTCCCAGCTGTTCGTCCCACTCGTATGAGCGTTTTCTGGTGGAATTTAATGTACTTAGTCTGGATTGGGCTGATCCCTTCAGAGAGAGTTAAGCAGAAATTTTCTGTCCTGTGGGACCTAAATCCTTTTCAGGAGGTTTTATGCAGTGTTGTCCTGGAGACCTGCCTGCTCTGGAGGTAATACAGATCCTCATCCCCAGGGGCTGATGATCCTCTCTGCCTCCTACTTACAAGGGCATGGAGTGATAGGACAGGGAGGAATGGCTTGAGCTGAAAGAGGGTAGATTTGGATTAGATGTTAGAAAAAAATTCTTCCTGCTGAGGGTGCTGAGGCCCTGGCACAGGGTGCCCAGAGCAGCTGTGGCTGCCCCATCCCTGGAAGTGTCCAAGGCCAGGCTGGATGGGGCGTGGAGCACCCTGGGATAGCAGAAGGTGCCCCTGCCTGTGGAAGGAGGCTTGGACTAGAAGGTGGCTTCCAGCTCAATCCATTCTCGGATTCTCTGGGAAACCCCTCAAGGCATCAGTTTCCTGGGGCATTTGGGATGTGCCCTTGGAGGTTTGGAATGAAGGTTTGGGGTCCTGCTCTGCAGCCCTTCTCTGCTGTCTCCTCCCAGGTTCACCAGCACACTGGCCACCAACGACCCGCTGCAGACCCTCTTCCAGCTCATGTCAGGAAGGATCCCTCAGGCAGCACTGGTCCGTGAGCAAGAGGCTGGCCCTGGCATGTGCTCCCCTGTGTTGTCACCTGCCTGTGACACCCACCTTTTGGTGACCATCTCTGCTCACCTTTGCTCTCCTCGTGTCCCTCCAGTGCTGCGGGGATGCCACGTGGGGGGACTGGAGGCCCCACCTGGCTGTGATGTTGTCCAACAAGGTTGGAGACACGGAGCTGAACCAGCGAGCCATCGTCACCATGGGAGACACTTTGGGTGAGCTGAGAGCAGCGGGAGCAGCTGTAAGAGGGGCAGGCACTGCAGTGTCCCCGTGCACGTCCCTGCTGGGGGGTGGTGCTGAGATGGCTGTGCCTGTACCCCCGGAGCTGCAGTGCCTGCAGGGTGGCAGGGGTCAGGTGCCGATGGATCCGCAGGTGAACCGGGCTCAGGCACATCCATTAGCTGCTCTTGTGGAGACACCTGGAGCAGCTGGGCCCAGGGAAGGTGTAGGTGACTGCAGGGACTGAGCCTTGCTCCCGGTGGTGGGATTTTATGCCAGTAATGGCACCCTGCAAGAGTTGGAGCTGGCCCTGCTCAGGCTCCCCTAGTTCTACCACTGAACTGAAACCTCCTGAAACAAAAAGCAGCAATTGGGGAAAACAGACAAAAAACAGGGACAAGGGAGGGATCAGGGTCTGCGTGGGCAGAAAAGTGAGGCAGTTGGGTTTGGGTTTTTGTGTGAGCTTGAGGGCCTCCAAAGCAAAGCTGCCCACGTGGTGATGTCTCAGGACTAAGTGTTTGTCTTTTTCCTCCCATGCAGCCAGCAAAGGAGCAGTCGAAGCAGCTCATTTCTGCTACCTGATGGCAGATATTCCTTTTGGTTACTTCGGAGCAAAGGCAGATCGCATGGCCCTGCTGGGCAGCAGCCACTGGTGAGCGAGCACTGGAGGCTGGGGGTCTTGCCAGAGTCACCTGTCCCCCGTTCTTCCCATCCCTGGGATCTCACTTTTGTGCAAAAGCAATCCCTGTTTGGGGTTGTTCCTGCTGCCAATGTGCGCTCTGTGTGGGGCTGTTTGGGGAGGGAGCTCTGGTCGCTGACCCTGCCCCTCTCCTCTGCAGCCAGGCGTTTTCCCAGTTTGCCAGGACAGAGGCCATCCAGAGGATGGAAATCTTCGAGTACTGCCAGCAGCTACGGCAGCCCGAATCCTTCCTGCTCCCCTTCCAGGTAGTGGATATGCTCAACTACACCTCATGCAGCAGCTCAGACTTGCTCCAAAACATGCACCTGTCTCCTTGAAGCCTGGAATTCAAGCTGTTCCCGAGGCTTGTCCCCTTACTGGGCTTTGGGAATGATGGGGAGGTTGCCTTGGCCAAGGGACTCATGCAGGGCAGATTTTGGGGATGCACAGTGTGTCTGACCAGTGCTTGCTCAGGTCTCATTGCCTTCCTGCTCTCTGGGTAGCAGGGGAGCTTTTCCTGCTGCAAAGCAGCACCCAGCTGTTGCTGCCTTGGGCACTGTGGATTTGGATGGATATATCCCTGGCAGCGTTCAAGGCCAGGCTGGATGGGGCTTGGAACATCCTGGGATAGTGGGAGGTGTCCCTGCCCATGGCAGGGGCTTGGAACCAGATAAGCTTTAGTGTCCCTTCCAACCCAAACCATCCCGGGATTCTATGAAGCTGCCGTGCTCCTCCCTGCCTGGTTCAAGGAGGGGGGGCCTGGATGCCTCCATGGGGATGGGTGGAAGTGGCCCCGAGCTGCAGGTGACCTCCGGGGGATGAGGCACACGCTCCAGGGTGCTCTGAGTCACGCTGGGGCCATGTGCCACGGCACAGGGCAACCACAGACTTGCCCATCTCCCTGCTCCCGCCCGGGGCTGCTCTGCTTCCCTCTCCCAAGGTGTACAAGCTGCTCTACGCCTCCCGCCTGGCCGACCACGGGCTGCCAGCCCAGGCCCTGCAGTACTGCGAGCACATCTGCACCGCGCTCCTGCGCCGGGACCCGGCCGCGCACCCCGTCCTGGCCCGGCAAGTGGTGAGGGTGAGTCTGGGCCTCCAACCGGGGCCTGATACCCACTCAGGACCTGCTGGGGTGGGAAGCGTCCTCAAGGTTTCCTGGGGGTGGGAGTGGCTGGCAGCTCTGAGCAGCCCCCCAGGGTTTGCTGCCAAGGACAGCGAAGGCAACACCTCCACAGGGTTTCTAATCCCCACGGATCTAGGGTAGGAAGCAAAGGTGTTATGCTGACTGCCAAGTAGGAGCAGAGTTATTTGGAAACAAAGCATGCTTTTAAGTCTGGAGGGGGTTTCTGAGCTTCTAAATGTCATAGACTTAAGAAGTGAAGTCTAAGTGCACATTTCCCCTCCAGCACATCATCTACAATTCTCTTTACCTCCTGAGGGGTGTGTTTTGGGGTGACAGTGAGAGGGAGCATGGCCCAGCTTGTAGCACCAAGTGCAGCCCCTCTACTGCATGAGGAGGGGGCTGGGGCAGAGAGGGGTGAAGCAAAGTGTCCCAGGTTCCCCAGGAAGGCTGGGCTCTCACGAGGACAGGGCAGTGCTGAGGCTGTTTGTCTCCTTCCTCCAGCCTTTAGGACCAGGTTGGATGGGGCTTTGAGCAGCCTGGCCTAGTGGAAGGTGTCGCTGCAAATGGCAGAGGGGCTGGAACGAGATGAGCTTTAGGGTCCCTTCCAACCCCAAACCATTCTTTGATTCTATGAGAGGGGCTAAAGCCATGGTGCTGTGAGGTGAGGGGCAGCAAGGTGCCTGTCTGAAGTGGGTGCTGCTGAGTTCACCCAAAATTTGGCTGGCGCCGCTTCCTCACCCCGTCACTGAAGCCTATTTACTGTCTAACAGCCTCTCAGATCTGCTGTTCTGCTGGGGATAATGCTTCTCCTGGGAGAAAACACTTTCATCTGGAAAACTAGTGCATTCGTAGATGCTCTTGTCTTTGATGTTCTAGACTGTGTTACAAATTATGATACACATTAGTGTTTGATTAAGACTTCCCCCCTTTTGAAGCTGGGGATGATATACAACCAGGTGCTGGTTCATTAACACTGGATCAAAGTGCACATTAGCTTTCGGATTAAACATTCCCCCCGTTTAGGAGTAATCATGCTTATAATTTCCTTTTTCCTGAGATTGATTTAGGAGGAGCTTAGGTGTGTTTGTAGAGAGGTGGGACGGTGGGTCTGTAGGTAGTGCAGGCTCCTGGCCAGCCGCTGGGTTACATTTCTCTCGTGGCCAGCCCCAGTCCCAAGCTGGGGCCCAGCTGTGCAGGTCCTGTCTTGCTGTGTGTTTTGTGCTGGTTTGGAGTTTGTTTTTGAAAGGTTCAGGAACAGAAAGAAAAGGCTGCTGGGGACTGGTGCAGGAAGGATAGCTGGGTCTTGTGTGGCTGAGCTGCAAAGTCACCTCTGGGTGGCTTTTGGCGGCCCTCAAGGTGGCAGCCTCGTAGCAAAGCTAAGTGAAGGTAAGTGAGCATGAAGTAGCCAGGGGAAACTGGAGAAATCCCCCAGAATCCTAGAATGGTTTGGGTTGGAAGGCACCTCAGAGATCATCTAGCTCCAACTCCCCTGCTGTGGGGGACACCTTGCACTAGATCAGGGTGCTGGTGGGCTGATACCGGCGAGAGAAAATTCAGTAGAGATGTGGATGAAGAGCGGTGCTTTGAGTGCCATCTCCCCTCACCCAGCTGTCCTAAAACTGTCTAAACAACTCCTTCAGACAGGGAATTAGCTCTGCAGGGAGCCCTGCATCTCACCTCGGACTCCTGGGTCACCCCAGAAGAGACTCTTGCTCCACTGATGGGAGCTGGAGCTCCACGACACCGAGGCGGCTACAGCCAGGACAGCACAGACCCCTCTTCTGCAGGAGAAACCAAACACACAGCAGCAATACTGCAGAGAGGGACCTGGGGGAGATAGTGGAGCATGGAAAAAATACTGAGCAGCAGCAAAACAGGATGCTGTTACAAAAGAAAAAAATAACCCCCCCGTGTTACAGTGTTATTCTGGGTTGTGAGAGCACAGCTGGCATATCTGAGACAAGGAGATGATAATCCCCCCGTGCTGGGGTCTCAGGGGTCTTGGCTGGGGCCTGTTTGTGCTGCTGCATGTGGAGACAGGGCTAAATTGGAGTGAGTGTGGGAGTGGAGAGCCGGGATGATAAGAGATTGAGGGGAAAATGACCTGTGAAGAAGGCCTCAGGGTTATTTCTTCTAGGCAAGATAGGGTGGGGGAGAAAGGGGCATGAGGGATGTGATAACAGCCCTCCAGCATGCAGGAGGCTGCTCGTGGGGGATGCTGCCTGGCTCTTCTCACAGCTTCCACGGAAGCAGGGATAGAGAGGCTTAATTTGCAGCAGGGAAGATTTCACTTAGATATTGAGAAAAAACTTTTTAGCTCTAAGGACATCAAGCATCAGGACAAGCCTGGGAGGCTGCGAAATCTTCTCAGAGATTTGTAAATGCAGATCAGACAAACACCAGCTCCCATCCGTCCTCATGGGGCAGGTGAGGAGCTGATGAAGTGCCCTGGGAGCTGGGCTCTTTCCAGGGCTCCTGGTGGGGTGTCCTGCAAACCTGCCAGTGCCCCAGGATGGCTGCTAGGTGGGATTAAAGGCACTCCTTTTCCTCAGGGGGGGAAGAAGGAGGGTGATAGTTACCTGTCTCCTTGGTGTGAGGAGCATCTTCGACACAGGTATTTTGGCATCTCTGTGGAGGTGCTGAGCCAGCGGGGCACGGGATGGGCTGGCACCCCCGTGGCTGTGGGAGAGGGAACAAATCCCGCACAAGAGGCTGCTGCTGTTTCACCCCCCTGTTACGAAGTGATGCTGTTTCCCCGAGCCCGTGTGCCCAGCCAGGTGTGACGGATCCCCGTGGGCGGGTGTGACACGTGTGATGGTCCCCGCTGTTCCTGCAGCTGGCCGAGCGGCTGAAGCTCTCCGACCCTCTGCTCCTGGAAATGCCGGAGCAGGACCAGGCGCTGGAGCCCGACTGGCTGGACCAGCTCCGAGCCTGCTGCCGGGAGTGGGAGGTAAGGAGGGGCGAGGATGCAGTGGGACAGCTGCTCTGTGTGGTGGTTTGTCTGCTCCTGCTCTTCCCCGAGTCCCAGGGGATGGAGGTTCAAAAGCTGTTGTTCTTCTTTGGCTTGTGAGCTCCGAGATGTGGTCTCTGCGCTGGGACCTGCAGATTCCAGTGGCAGCAAGTGCCTGAGGGCTGCAGAGCTTCACGCAGGGCAAAACACTCCTTGTTTTGGCCCCAGGAGGGCAGGCAGGGGCTGGTGGGTGAGTGATGGTCTCACTTTGCAGGGAGGACATCGCAGAGGTCATTGGTGGGTGTACTCTTGGGTCTTTTAACTATGGTCTGGTGCTTGGATTAATGCCCTTCATTCAGATTTCACATCTGCTTTTGGTTTTGTGACCTTTCCCATCTCGTTTCCCCTCCCGCCTGCCCTCAGGGGTGCTGCAGCTCCTCTCACTTGTTGGGAAAGAGCTGTGTCCATGCTGATGTGGGTCTCTCCTGCAGCCTGGGGTGGGCTGTGAGCCCCAGATCCACAAGCACTGTGCTTTCCTTTGCATTGCCTTCGTGGTTCCCTTAGTCTTTGTCCCGTGCCATCCTTTCTCCCCTCCATTTTACCCTGTTTTCCCTCTGCAGGTGGAAGATGCTCTTCCTCTAGATGTGGCACCTGCTCAGCTGGAGCTGCCCTGTGCTGTTCTACCCACGGCAGGTAAATAAAACAAAGCAGCAGGTTGTGGTCACCACAGCGGGCTTCTCCCCGGGTGGAATTGTGCTGCCGTGGGCTGAGAAGCAACTTCCCACTCCCTGGAGTTTTTACCAGCAGCAGCTCCTTGCATCCCCCCAGAGCTGGAAGGCTGCTCCTGCCGGGCTGCATCCCTCAGGCACGGGCAGCAAAGCCAGGGCTTGGTGCTCGGGTCCTCGTACAAAGGCTGAGTAATTGGGCCTCATTACCACAGCCTGGGGGTCCCTGAGGGTGCCGTGGGAGGAGAAGAGGAGCTGGGGGTGGGTGCTGGATGAGCCTCCCAGCTGAGCCTCAGGGGAGACGGCCCCGTTCCCAGGCAGTCCTCCGAGGGTGCAAACTGGAGCTGAACTAAAGGGATTTCACACTTACAGAGAAAAGGATTGGGGAAGGAGCCCGTCCTGGAGTGTGCCAGGCTGCAGGATGCCTGTTGCTGATGACCCAGCATTTCTTCCCTGCTGCCTCTTTGATCCCTTTGCAAAGGGTCACCCTTTGGTGACCCCAAGAGTACCCTCCAGTGCCAACCCACCCAGAGGGCCCAGAGACACCAAGATGAGGGACACAACCATCCCCTGGTGTCCAGGGAGGAGAAGGGGAGCTTTTCTTTCCCAGCTGGGCAGGCATCCATTGGGATGTCCCGTTGAGAAGTCAGGGGCTGGTGACACACCGGTGTTCCTTCACATCCACCTCCACCAGCGGGATGCTCCCACACAGTCCCCTGCTCCTTGGATCTGGCTTTCTGCTGGGAATGCTGGCAGACGTGTGGAGAACAGAGGCTGGTGCAGACAGGATGAAACACAACTAATTCCTTCAAGCCATTTCTTCCTATCAGCTTTCCCTGCTGCTGCCAAATTCCTTTTCAAAGAGCTCTCCCAGGCAGTAAAAAGGATCATCAATCCTGATTGCCTTCTGCTGCTATCAGGGCTGAGACTGTGATCTTCCTTCCCTGGAAGGAAGTTGCAGGTGTGATGATCCCATTGCCTTGGCTTCTCTGAGCAGCCAGGTCTGCTCCATGTGGTCTCCACAGCTCGCCTTCCCTATGCTTGGCCCTCTTCTTCATTCTGAAGGCCATCCAGAGTCACCACCTGAGGGACCTGCATGCAGAGAAAGCTGGCTTGGTGCTGAATCCATCCATCTCGGAAAGATAGAGCCCAAATCGGGTGCCAAACTGGGATCCACGTGGTCCTCCCTCTCCATCCTTGCAACCTGGGCTGTCCTCCCTGACTTGTTCCAGCTGAGCTTGCCAGGCAGCATGAATTTGAGCATCCATCCTCCTCTCTGTGGATCTTGAGCATCTCCAGGCCATGTGGGAGCAGCTCACGGGTGTGAAGCCAGCCCTGAGTGGGCTGCAGGTGATGCTGGCAGCAAAGCAAAGGGTTTGATAGCACTGCATCAGGAGGTGCCATAGTCCTTCCTGATGGCATCTGGGTCCTGCCTGCCGTGTCTCACAGCAATGGGAGAGGAGTTTCCCAGTGCCCAGTGTTTCTGGCAGGAGGCTGCCGAGCTGCAATAAGCAGGACACACACCTGGGACCAAGGTGTGTGTTAAATAAAACAAATCCCACTCGCTCAACCTGCCTTTCAAACAAAAAAATCCCAACCCTGAATAAATCTGCCTAAAGCGAGGAACTCATCCGTGGGTGCTGCTGTGGAACAGGAATGAAGGCTGCCTGGCGAATCTTTCCTGCTCAGGGTGTGCAGCAGGAGTGGGGGAAAAGGCTGGAGGCCTCAGACTCCTTTGAGCTGCTGGTGCATGCTGCTTGTGGGCTCTTTGCTTCCATAGCATTCCCCTTCTGAGTTCATTTATAACCTCAGGCACATTCCCAGGATTTTAAAATTCTTTTTGCCCCTATCCTTCCCATCCCACCTTCCTTGAAACCTCTGGAAGGTTCCTGTTGCTGTGCTGTGTCCTACCTCCTCCCTTGCCTGGTGTCTGGAGCCTTTCCTCATTCCCTCAGCTCCCGCTGATGTGTAATGGAAAAGGGGAGAAATCTGAGCAACAGCCTGCTAGAATTACAAACATTATAAAAATTGTAAACTCCTGAGGTGTGAGGGTTTTTCTTTTTGCAGATGAAGAGCCTGGCAATGAGATCCCTCAGAGTGAAGACTACCAGTATGACCAGTGGTTCGAGCCTGTGCCACCCCAGGCACCCAGCTCCCAGGAGGACGTGTCCCTCTGGTCCCCAGCGCCTGCTCAGGTCATGGCATGGCCGCTGCCCAGCGCTGGGAGGGAGCTGCAGCCCCCTGCGCCTGGCCAAGGGACACGGGCCCCTCCGGGAGGGGATCCTGCTGAGCCCCCTCTGCAGCCCGTGCTGCCGGCAGGTAAGTGCTGCAGCCTCGTTTCCCTGCAAAAGTCACAGAATCCAAGGATGGTTTCCATTGGGAAAGGATGTTAAAGATCATCTCCTTCCGACCCCCTGCTACAGGCAGGGACCCCTTCCGCTGGACCAGGCTGCTCCAAGCCCCATCCAGCCTGGCCTTGGGCACTTCCAGAGATGGGGCAGGCACAGCTTCTCCGGGCACCCTGTGCCAGGGCCTCCCCACCCTCACAGGGAGGAATTTCTTCCTTAGAAGTCACCTTTGAGATGCACCAGTTCAGCCTCACCACTTACTCCCTGGTGCTGGCAGGGACAGGGACCAGAATGGCCTTTTGCATCTCTTGGGGGACATCTTGGCCACCACATGGGTGGCTGTGCTCTGGAGAGGGGCATGGTAGGAGCTCTGGAAATACCTCTGATGGATACATCCTCAGATCAAACCTCGACTGTGTCCTTCCCTCTGCTCCACAGGAGAAGCTGGGGAGCCCTGGGGTGCCAGGCTGTCCCCTGGAGAGGTGCAGCCAGCCCTCCCAGCAGAGCAGGTGAGTCAGAGGGGCCAGGGAGACCATCCCAGTGAGGGTCCTGGCTGGATTTGGGATGTGTTGACCCATCCTTCCATGCATGGAACTCGCATGGAATGCCCCCATTGTGGTACCAGTCATTCCCTTGGTGTATCCTGCTGTGGGTGCTCTTGCTCCCCAGCTGCTGTGTAAGGGGGTCCCTGGGGGTTCTTTCCACGGATCGTGGTGTGCAGCAGTCCCAGGGGCACTCTGACCATGCTTGGTGCAGCTCCTCTGAGAACAGCACATGGCAGCCTCACTGTCTGATGCCAGGAGGAGTTACCCACGAGGGTTCGGACCGTCTCGGAGACCTCCACAGTCTCCCTGGGGGACAGCCGGCCCTCCTTGGACAGCGCAGATGAGGATGCTGCCCAGGAGCTGGCGGAGGCCACGAAGCCAGAGGAGGACAAGGTGAGAGTGCCAGAGCCATCATGAGCCTCAGGCACTGAGTTTGCCTGTCCCTGATGCCAGCCCTGCCCCTGGAAAAATGGTGCCCACTCCCAGCAGGCACCCGGGGGGACCCTGGCATCCACCCCTTCTTATCCTTTTCCACTCTTTTCCTCCATTTCCCAGAGCTCTGGATTCAGGTGGTTTGGCTGGTTTCGGTCGAAACCCACCAAGGAAACTTCTCCCAAAGCTGAGTCTGAGACAGACCCAGACTCTCCCACATCAGGACCACAGGTAGGGGACAAAAAGCCTTCTTGTCCCCGGTGACACGCAGGGTGCAGCTGTGAGAACGGGTGACACATCTCCCCATCACCCACTGCTCCTCCCTCTCCTCATGCCATGGCCGTTCTGTGTGGGGACAGAGCGGGACTGGGAGCCCTTTTAGGCTGGAAGTGAATCCTTGATTAATAATAACTGTAAATTCACAAAGCATCTTTGATCCATGAGGTCGTCCAAGCCCTCAGCAAACTCTGCAGGAATCGCTTGCCCTCCACTGGAGCAGAACACAGCAGCTGCAAGCAGCACTGCTCTGGCAGGTTTTAGGAGATGCAGGAAAGGGAAAACCTCTTTAACTGGACGTGCAGCAGCGAGGGGGAAGCAGCCATGCGTGGTTATCCCAGACCTGGCCAACTCCTCAGGGTGTCACATCCCTGATGGTGGGGCTTGGAGCGAGAACCTCCCCTGGAAGTTTCTTCCCGGTTGAGAATGACCCACAGTCCCAGAGCAAGAAATGTTGGGATATTCTTCTAAAATGAGCAGGAGATGGAGAACAGAAGGGGACCCGTGGGCCTTGGCCCCTCACGCTGTACCCAGGCTTGGTGTCCAGCCTCCTGCCTAATTTTGAATTCTCAGGCTGGTTTAGCTTTGTGCCAGGGTTGCTTGCCCTGACCCTGGAGTCCCTCCTTAGCTATGTTTCCTGCAGCTCCTGGGGTACCTCTCCAGCAGGACGGGTGCAGAAAGGGTACCCCAAAAGCCTGGTGTGGTATCTGGTGCAGAGCTCTTCTCCCCACGCAAGGAGCTTCTGCTCTAAATGGGTGGATGTGATTTCAGGAGCGGACATCGCCATCCCCACCCGATGCCCCTCTCGCAGCTGGCACAAACCCTTTGGCTCAGCCTCTCTCCAGAAATCCTGGTAAATACCACACGGGTCCCCTCACCTCTCTCCCCCATCATCCTTTTACAAGTTTCTCCTCTTAATTTTAAGTCGGTTTTGTTTTTGGTTGCTGGCCCTAGGAGGAATGCAGGGTGAAAGTACCTTTGCTGTTAGTCCTGTGCCTGCAGAGGTGAAAGGTTCACAGGAGAAGGATGGAGGGCAGTCAGCAGGACAGCAGGTGAGGAGAGGAGGGAAGTGTATCCCTGTGTGATGGGGGTGTCCAGGACACCTCTCTGCTCGGGGTGGCTCTGAAACTGGGGCATGTCTGTTAAGTTCCTCTCTCTTCAGTCCTTCAAGACTGGCTACCCTGGACCTCTCCCACCACTGGCTTCAATCCCTCTCTTCAACCCTGCCCAGGTGTCTCAGGTGAGAGCATTTTCCTGAGCGGGTGGTGCTGCATTGGGCTGGGGGTGGCTCCTGATTTTGGGGGAGGAGGTGTCTCCTGGATTTTGGAGTGGTGCCAGATTTCAGGTGATCTGCTGTGGGCAGGGGGATTTAGGTCATACCAGTCCTGGGTATAAGGGTTTTTTATACGAAGATCAGTTGTGGGAGGACAGTGATGGGGGGGTATGGTGAATGAGCGAAATCAAGGAAGGATGCTTGTGGCTGCATCCTGATGATGGCAAATCAACATTTTGGGGTATAGCCCGTTGCTGACACCACCTCTCTCTCTGTTTTCCAGCTTGCTGCCCGACCCACCCAACCCAGGCTGCTTTCCCAGCATCGCTACCCCAAGCCACTGTGAGGTGGTGGGTGGGGACAGCAGAGAAGACCAACTGCTGGAAGTTTTTTTTAACCAAAAGAGTGTTTGTGGTTATTTTCGATGGGGTGACAGAGGCTGGGCCTGCTTGATGAAGGGTGTTGTAAAATAAGGGGGAGGTTTTTGGGTTTAAAAGTCAATAAATGGGGGGGCGGGGGCGTGGAGTGTGGCTGGGATGGGGCTGAACAGTTTGGCCACCCAGGTGGGACCCCAGGCCTCTACCTTCCTCCTTCACAAAAATTAGGTCTGGTTTGTATAACTCGTTGTCATCCCTTATGTACGGTTCCTAAAGCCCTGTCCAATCTTTCTTTGATAACATTTAGATATTTATACACAGATCTTTTAATCAAGTCCTCTCTCAGCTGCCTCTTCACTCACTCAACCTTTCCTCATAAGCGAAATGCTCCTTAATGATCTTTGTTGCCCTCTGCTGGGCTCCGGGTTTGGGGTTTTAAAGCCAGGATTAAACAGGGGTAGGAGTGGAGCGTTACGGTATCTGGAGCAGGTAAGGGGGAGTGGGACGATGGAAAAGAAAAGGTGTCCGGGGGAGAGTAGTCTGAATTGGGTTATGGGGCACTGCCCCACCTCACCCATTGGACTCAGCGCGCCGGCCGTGAGTCTGTCTCAAAGCGCCGCGGGGCCACGAGCATCCGCCGGGGTCCGCGGGGGAACCGCCGCGGCTTCTCCTGCCCGGGCCGGCCCTCGCGGCGCCCCCCCTTGCTGGTGGCTCACCCGCCCGTCGCGGGCGGGGCCCTGCTGGGGCCGCGGGCGGCCCTTCCCTCAGACCTTCCCCGAGGCGGGGCGCGGGTGACGCGCACCCCGTGCGTGGCCTCGGCAGTGAGCTTCCCCCGGACGCCGAAAAACGCGCTCCCGAATCTATATATAGCCCTGCTTAAGTGCTTACTTTTAGCTCACGGTGAGGCGCCGGCGCTACCCAGCGTGCACTGCGATGTATGCTGATTAAAAGCCGCCCATTGGTCGGAAAAGGGGCTGGGGGCGTGTCCCCCGTGTGAAGGGCAGAGCGCGGGCTCGTGGCGGGGCGCGGCCCCGCGGGCCGTGGTGGGGGGTGCGGCCACGAACGCTCGCGGCACTGTGGTGGGCAGTGGGGCTGAAACCTGCCCGTGACAAGCTGTGGGGTCTCGGTCTAGATCCGGAAGACTGTAGGGCTAAAACTTGCCTGTGATGGGCTGTGGGACGGGGACCCCTTCGTGAAGGGAAGTGGCCACTCGTGGCGGACTGTAGGGTTCGTGCCCCATTGATCAAAGCTGGGGTCCAAGCCCTGTTGGTAGCAGGCTGTGGGGATGGGCTGTGGGGTCGAGTTCGGGCTGCCCAGGGCAGCTCCAGGGAGGTGCTGTGAGGGCTGGCGGTAGTGGGTGAGTGTGTGGATGGCTTTAACCCCCCCCGCCCCGGACCCACAGTGCAGGCACTGTTGGCTTTTAATAATATCAGGGTATCAAGGCCGACGCAAACTCGGGGCACCTGCCTGGGCAGACAGAGGTGCTCTCACCTGGCTGTCCCTTCCTCCAGGGCTGCTGGGCTCCCAGGAGCGCAGAGCTGGAAGTGAGTGGCCGAGCCCAGGATGCTGCGCTGGGGTGAGTCTGGCTGACTGCAGCACACCGTTCCAGCGGGTTTCCTGAGGATGGGCTCCTAATTCTGGGGTGCTTCTGCCTCTGTGGGGGCAGGGGGAGGGACCCCCACGCTGCTGGATGTCCTCACAGCCCTGTGTGCACCCACACACCTTTAAGTCCCTCAGTCCCAGCTGCAGGACGTTTGGGGGG